>JACSZP010058171.1:0-11653 GCA_016161895.1 Pinna nobilis | reverse complement strand
CATTGAATCATGTGTGAAAACGTGATTACACCTCCATATACAAAGGGAAATCGTACATTTTGTGTAAGTTGAATAGATAATACATGCCATATTCAAAATTCCTGCAAACGGACGGACATACAGAATATTGAAAAAATTGAATGAAAAATAAGAAAATCTGCATAATAATGAAAGTGAACTCTGGAAGGAAAATGAGACCACGTGCCCGGGAAGTGTCAGCATATTTTGTGATATTTGTCATTTCCGTTATACAGTTGTCAAATACGGTAAAATTGCATACAATGATGAAGTCGCATCTGGTTTTCTGAATGATCATAGTCGTTCTCAAGCCAGAATACCATCCATTCTAGGAGATATAATATTGTATCATTAAGTCATTTTTATCGATATCCCTTGTCAAAGTGGGTGTTAGTTTAAGCCATATTCGTAGTCATTCTACGGTATACGGTAACGTCTCTATAAAAGTGAATGATTCTGGTGTGGGGCGTTGAATAACGATGTACACGTACACCAACAACAGTGCTGGATAAAACGGAATGTAGTCATGTAAAAATGTTCATGTCATGTAAGTTTATGACAAGTGTTTGTGTAATATACGCTTATATTCTGAAAGTTTGCTTGGTCGTACTTTTGTTCAACGTCCCATGAACCAATAAACTATACACCAACATCAACTAATTCAGACCCCCCCCCCCACCCATTCCTTGATTTGCTTCCTTCCCCACCGCGAAAGAGTACACCTGTTTTAAGTTTCGATCAAACAACACAAGTCGTGTGATGCAAAAATATTCGAGGTCACCTAGGTGCATGTGCATATACTTTTATGGTGCAGTGAGAAGAGATTTTTATATAAATATAACTCTAGAAAGTACCCCCTGACCTCAGAAGAAATAAACAAAAAAAAACACATGTCCATTTCAACATGCCTAGCCATGGCTTTACTTTTAGTTATAACGCATAGTCACACATTTTCCTTTTACACCAAATTTATTGATTTTTTTTTTTCATTTTATCTATTTCTGATATCAGCTTGTACATACAACAGTTTAAACTTTGCTGCAGTATAAGCTAAATATTAAACACTATGATTTTTATAGTCAGGTGTAAAGAAAAGTAGATAAAGTGCATCGCAAAACAATCTACAAAATTCATATGTAAGCATGCACGGATCTAGAGGGGCGCCCCTGTCATATTGGCAAAGTAAAACCATCATTAGCAATTGATGCATATAGGTGCTCGTTTTACCAATATTGGCTTTTTTCCTGCCACAAGTTGGACCCCCCCCCCCCCCGAAAGACAGTGCCCCTGTTCTTCAGATTAAAACCGAAGTCCCGTGTCATTGTAAGTGTTTGTACGTTAAAGAATCCTCACTACTCAACTTGGCTCCGTTGACGAGCATAGGCCAAATGTGTCGCACGTCATCGGTACACAGTGACGTCTTCATACGTGTAGTAAGAGATCCTTTGTGTTTGACGTTCAACAACAAACCAACCATTACCTAATAAGATACTTTAACGAACCAACTTAAGCAAATTACAGCTGACGAATTTATTCGTTACAACAGTCCATTCTTATTTAATTTGTAAATTGTTTACTTTCATCTCACCGAGATACTTCTGTTATGAAATATCCGAGGTAGTCGTTCCTACTGTCACAAAGGAGTCCGATTGGTGGCATGAGCTTTTAGATAAACAGTTAAGTCAAAAGTGACAGACGGACATTTAAACATGAATTTCGGACTAAATTAATAATGAATTAACATTATACTACAAAAACAATAGCAAAGTTGACAGATGGTAGAGTTTACAAGTGTTATGTAATTATACTTCCGTTTATCAAAACAATTGATATGCCGATTCCGACCTTATCTTATCGCATAAAAACAGGAGTAAAATTTATCAAAACTTAAGGAAGGATTTGGGAAACATAAAATTTTGCAAGCATATACGTTGTCAACATAGAGATTCCTCTCTAATCGAATGGTTAAAGCATCCGCTCTAAAATCCCGTTAGGCACATGTCACAGTAAATGTCGGCACATCAAATGACACTTACTACTCACTGGCTATAATGGCCGATCATAGACCAAATTTGTAGCCATTCATGGGTATTCCGGTATAAGTCCATGGAAGCAAAAGATTCCTGAATGAGGCGTTACAATACAACCAACCAACTTTCACCTCTTTCTCGATCCGCGCTGACATTTTTGGATAATTATTTGGGAAATTTGCGGAAGGCTGTTGACCTCTCCCTTGGTACAGTTTTAGCCGAGTTTTTTCTTCCAACAATAAACAGTGACTGACATCGATCATATGATTGGAAAATCATCAAATAGTATCATCAAAGAAATCTAATAAATTAATTGCACACGTGATACGAGTTGATGTTGGTAAATGTATATACACATTTTACTTCAACATAAATAGTCACGGCAATTTAAGATGGGTGCATTCGCAACATTATTTTGAAAATGCTTAAATATAGGAGGGCCTTCACATACATACGTATAGGCCTATAATACCTACGAATGAAAAGTTGTGGGTTTTAGTATTGTTTTTTAAATGTATGATGGCAGCCACTGCGAAAGCCGTGTCAAATAATATAAAGTCTTATAACAACCATCTTGATCGCATAGAGCTGCAAAAACAGAAGACTAGGGTAAGGTCGTGACCTTGAAATGGTCAATTAGATGTGTGCATGTGTTATCTTAATTTTGAATCCATCTGTAAAAGCAATATCAGAGCATCTTATAGATCTACTTGTTAGAATAGAGCATTGGACTCTCTCTCTCTCTCTCTCTCTCTCTCTCTCTCTCTCTCTCTGTGTGTGTTACTTTAGAATAGGCCCACAGATAGTGAATGGCTGTGATATCCAGGCTGTGAAAAGGATCCTTCGGTGTCTGATATGAAAACCTGGTAAACATTTACCGTGACTTCCGATTGCATTCGAACTCGATACTGGGTGTCGACCATGACCTACTTCGGAGCTTGACTCTGGTGACACACATTGTAACTTTAACATGAGTTTTGCAAATGAGTTAATTTTCATGTGTCATAATTATGTATATCAAGTTTTAAACAGGCAATGATCAAAGACGACACGTCCTTCCTATAGGAATTAACATTTCAAGCTTAGCATATAAGATGTCGTATTTTTTTCACAATGTACAGAAAAGGGACAAGGAGCTCCGAACTCCCTTGTCGGTGTTATTACATTAAAATCACCACAACAGATACAAGTATTTCTTTCATCTATTTCTACGGTTCATTCGGGCCTTCATTAAAAAATCTTCCGTGTTCTTGAACGATTCATTTTAAGTTTCAGAGATATACATCTAAAAGTGTCATGAGCACGCGCCGTACAGGACACAGAATTTTAATTAATGTCTTTTTATGTACACGCGACTGTCTTCGTTGACTTAAAAGGAAATTATGTATCATATTTAGCACGTAATACACATACTCATTTAAAGCTTGTTACTTCATTGTATGTAAATTGTCATACGACTGATTAATGAGAAAAGAAGACGGCCCACGACTCTTTGCAGTTCAGAGCGACTCGCATTTACAATTCATTTTATAAAGTTTTACTAGTATTGAGTTTCCGGTTGATAATGGTCTGTTGTAGTCGTGAATTATAAAAAAAACCTGAAATGCTGAGGGGGGGATCTTGACCTCTTCCTCGGGGGTTATGTAGTCATACAAAATAGCGTTACGTTAAGAACGATGTAACCTGACCTGGTCACTCCCACCCCTTGAAAGTCTAAGTATATCAGGGTGGAGAGAAATTTTTGCTATGTGTCGTAGTTAAGTGTCTGCCTTGAGAGCAAATTTATATGGACCTCTATATTGCAATCAACCCGGAAGTCCTCAACAGGAAATGTATAGACCTTTGCTTTTCCGATCCATGCAATTATTCCTTTCACGAATTCGATTGCGGACAGAAAAAAAAAACGTAATTTGACATGAACTTCGTATGATTCGGCATAGAAAAATACAGATCTAAAATTTTGAGAGTTGTAATTCTACATAACCGTTACCGTTTTCGAAATATTAATGATGAGAACGATCGGGTTCGAGTTGAGGGTGCACTTGTCATACCCGATACTTCAGATCTTGAGAAATACCGGTAGCCTTTTATGTGTTCATTCAACCGCTCCATGTGTATGCTTGCTATTTGTTTATTATCATTATCATTCAGCCATTCAAACAGATGGAACAGATATCGGAACATACATAAATAACTTATCAGTACATTTTGATTTTTAAAAAGATTGAGTTAATCCCAGACTAAATGTTTAAAAGGAATATGAACAACAGATAACAACCCTACCCGGATACGGTTGTTATAGCCTAAATATAAGTGGCTGATTGCAAAATTCAATGGCATGCATGACCATGTCAGCAGTCAGCAGATACTCTGTACTATTGCCGAGAGCCTTGGATATCTACTTGTAGCCTAGTGGTAAGTCAGTACCAGTGATCAGCTTATATAACAGGAAGGATGGAGATGCCAAGGGGTCTTTCTAAGATCCAACAACACGACCAAAGCAAATCAAATATCAGAGAAGAAACCATTCACGATTTAACAAGCAGCTTGCCATAAAATCGTATGTTACATAATTAGAATACACATATGAAAATCAATCACAAAATTTAACAATCGGATAGAATTTCATGATTCGGGATGAAACGTTCTGAAGATTTGTTTTCCTTCTAATCTATGATAAAACAATGATGTAAGAATTCAATAAAGAGTGATGTTAAACTTTTTTGTCTCTTTTTAGGGGGGATTCGAAAATTTGTCTATTAATTTGTTTATATATGCATTTCAATCAGGCAATAAACAAATCGTTAACGAAACAAATAAAATGCTGAAAGACTACTATGTAGGCTACAATTACTCACTTCATGATTAAATTCAAATGTCTTATTGTGTGAACAGTATGTCTCTCTCTCTCTCTCTCTCTCTCTCTCTCTCTCTCTCTCTCTCTCATCATTAATGTAAATGTTTTGTAGGGACGGGGCATATAAGCGGTGACCTGACTAATTTGAAAAATATTTATTCATAATCACAACAGAATCAATATAATGTCAAATTACATGTATATTGTTTCAAAAGGGTTTAGGCCCCCCCCCCCCCCTTTAAAATGATCAGGTATACAAGGCTTAGAATTATAGGCTTAGAATTATAATAACCATTTCAACATTACAATGTGACTCGTTTCTTCTTCTGTTTGAACACATGCTGTGAAATCTATAACGAATCTGTGTCATTCTGATAAACATTTAGGCTACCCGATCACTCAGTTGTCTCTGTGTAGATAACTTCATATTATACCCAAATCACACAGAGTTACATGGCGAGCGCGTGAAGTTATCCGAACATGGTACAGCGGTGATACAGTACAACTGTGGAAATGGTCACTTCGCACTCGAACCCCCGATCTTCCAGCTTTTAGAGTACATACTTTAATGTCATATACGAGCGCCTACTACGGAACAGCTCATTGAAATAACAACCCACAATTTGCATAAACGGCGAGGGTAACGAATACAAACTTCCCTTCAGCTACTGTCTTAAAATTCATTATCAAGTTTGTCATTCACTCTGTCGTTCTAGCATGTTAACAAGTATGATGTCAAATGGTTTGTAATATCACTCACTCGGTGAGACACAAGCTGATTAGAGTTCCTCTAAGATATACAAAAGTCCTTTTGTTACAAAATTCATAAATTTAAAATTCTATTTCATTATTCTTTTTAATTATTAAAACCAACCAACAAAATATTCAACCGCATTTCGTGTTTCTGTCCAGTCATTGCATGAATAAATATCAACGGATTGTACTCTATCATAGTATGTTGTGTTTAGCGTTGGATATTAAACCAATGTTTGCACATTTGGGTCGATTCGTCCTTTAAAAGCGAACTATAAAACAACACTAAAACGATTAAACGTAGTTTGCTTGTTAAGTTACCCTGTTGTCATGTCTGGCTCGATGGTGTTACGTGAGAAACGACATTTAGATTCGCTCTTTTTTAACGGTTCATGGTGATCACAGGCAAATCTCTCTTTTCCGTGAATGAAAAGTCATCTCTCTCTCTCTCTCTCTCTCTCTCTCTCTCTCTCTCTCTGAGTATTATTTGCCCCAATGTATCTAATTTTTGTACCACTTTGCCTCACACTGATCGGGTTCGAACTCGTAGTCCTTTTTAATGAGCTCCCAAATGCAAGAATCGAAACTCTTCGTTCTTTTACTCGCCCTTCACAGAACACTGTCCTTTTTATTGGTGTATGATAAAGAAAAAAAAACTCGACCTAATGGTTGGTTGTATTATTGTTTAACGTCCCACTCTCGAATCTTTCACGTACCGGTATGTAGGTCTATTTCATCAATGCCGGTAAAATGCGATAAGTTTGACCGATGGTCAGCACTTACGGTCATTAAGTAGCGAGGATTCTTGAACGTGCCGATAGCTACTATGACACTTCCGTTTTACATCCTTATCTGAAAGACTGGAAATTTCAACCGCCAGCTCGGCGTGGATTCGAACCCAATACCAATCTACATTAATCAGAAGACGAACTTGCTAACCAAGTGAGGCACGACAGCGGACTGTTCGCCCAATGATGGTACGCAATTCTCACCACTCGATTACAAACGTACCAAAATTGCATGCAAAAATATACGTAAAACATCTATTCATTAACTTTCTATTCGCTTTACCAGTTGAATAAGAAGCATAATTATTCCCATGTAAATTGATGCACAACATGGTATTACACAGAATATCAGCGATCGGGTGCGGTATTACAACTGTGTTTAACAACTTGGAATAATTGGAAGCCGAGTAGTCATGCGAACAATAACGACATCTCAAATGAATGGTTTTACATCATTTCAATACACTAGATTGACATTAATTACTACAAATTATGTCGCTATGCCTGCTTTGAATTCATGAATGAGATTAGCGAATCAAAGAAAATATTAACTTATAATAAGATTTCACTTATGACGTTCGATTTTTTTTCCTGATATGTTTTCAATGAAATTTATGAGTTATTTTTGGAGCAATAATAAATCAATTTGACATCTATACTTAAAGGAAATAAAGACGTTGTGGAATTAATTTCCGGAAAAAAATAAAATAAAACGAGGAATTAGTACTCACCTGTAAAATAAAAATCACCATGGATACACTCAACACTAATTTCGTTGACGGTAACATGTCTTTCTTTTTTCAAGATAATAGTTCCAATGAAATCTATAAATAATAGGCTATAAAACTCTCCTATATATCACTAGAATTCCTTTTCCTTTCCCTCTTGAATCGCTGAAGTTGTTTTAATTTCCCCGTTATTACATCAAAATGTTATCAACTCGCCTGACATTCTATGACGTTGCTTTTAATTTCACACAAAGCCTATGTATTTCACTTACGTTCTACTAGCCAACAATATAATTACCGCGGGAGACTTTTCACGTGCGAGTTTTCGAGACGAGAGTAGATCAACTGGCTGTCATTTAACCTATAGGCGATAAGTGTTGCCCGTATTACCGTCACACTCGATTGGTACGTTTGAGTAGCTGGTTGTGTTTGTTTATGTGCCGGCTACACCTCACTTCATCTCAGAGTCATTCATTGATCGTTTATTTTACGTGTAATACACACCTCCATTTTATTAATACCCTATTTTACATGAATCGCCTTAAATGATTGACAAGTCATAAGTAAATGTAGATTTCACCTTGAGAAGCCAGGTACGCCGTACTTTGTATTTTGTCTACCTTGTTGCGTCATACCAACTTGTCGATTTTAAAGTTATTCAAATAAAGATATACGTGTATGTTCTGTAAAAACAGATACAACGTTTTAAGATATACTTACAACTACACCTTAGAATTTTCTTTCTATCCGACTAAATTTTAAATACTGTACACTGCATGATTAAACGATAACAGATATGCCTTCAAATGCACCATAGGGTTTGTTACAATCCGACCGGATTTTAAATATTGTACCCTATATTATCTGCACAATCTTTCCGAGTTTTTTTTAAAAGTTTTCAAATACTTTTGAAATAACAGACACTGTACTATAAAATGGTTAAGGGAATAAGTGAAGTAAGTTGACATCTAAAGTTATCGTTTGTACGTAAGAAAAAAGGAAAGATACTAACACGTAATAACTTCCATACATTTAACATAGGAAGATATTTGAATCTATTGCTTCTTACTAAATTTAATTAACAGTACAATGATTTTTAATGTAAAAAGAAGGCAGATATGGTAATGTAGCTAAGAGATACTATCAAAAACTGATTTGTCATCAAAATAAAAAAAAGGTATTTTCGTGATTAATTTACTGACTAAAACATTTGAAGGTCGGTTTTGTTCACATGTTGACATGGGTTATCGGGTTCCTATATATGACAATGTTGGATTTATTAATTTGTGTTACTTATACTTATACTCAATAATGTCTTGCACTACGTTCCTATTCCCCGTGTCTGTGTTGTTCATTTAACTTTAAGATTCTGACAGCATTAACCTAACCTGACCTGACCTGACCTAACCTGACCTGACAACACTGACGTTCACATTGAGACACAAGTTTATGTTAACGTTAATGATATCTAGATTTATTCCCTTTGAGACATATAAGTTTATGTTAACGTTAATGATATCTAGATTTATTCCCTTTGAGACACATAAGTTTATGTTAACGTTAATGATATCTAGATTTATTCCCTTTGAGACACATATATTTATGTAAGTGTCTCGAACTGATCAACTCCGGATACGACTTCGGTAGACGTCATTTATGTCTCAAATATTCAATTCCAGGCACTTAAAGGATATTCAAATGAGCTGTATTCATTTGGGTCACATCTAAAGCACTTCAATTTGAAACTTAGATTATGTGTCCTTCAGTCAAACTACGTATATTTGGAATTTTTTTTATTCAAGACACTTGAATTATGTTTATTGCAGTGTTATCCAGAGCTTGGACATAATTTCAATATTTCGAATTGAACAGTTCTTAACACGACTCAAATGAAAATCATTTAGGTGTCTCGGATCAATTATTCAAGACACTAAACTGGTGTTAACTTTGGATCGTATCTAGAGCTTTTTAATTCGAGACACTTGAATGGTTTGCATTTAGACTGAATAAAACTTTTCGAAGTTTCTTTTTATTTAAGACCCTGGAAGGACGTTGACTTGAGTGATATCCAGGAATTGAACACTGAAATGATGTTAACTTGAGTCACATCTCAAGCTTATCAATTCGAGATACTTAACGTAACTTCACTCGAGTCATACCACGAATTTTTAAATTCGAGACACAGAAATGATTTTCAAGTGAGTTACACCTAGTTAAGACTATTGAATTCGAGACATTTAAATGATGTTCAGTTGAGTCACATTTAGTGTGGATCATTTTGAGATGATGCTTACATTAGCCATTTGAAAGATTGTTCAATTTGACACACTTGAGTGGTTGTTTACTTGAGTCATGTCCATTAATTTTGAGAAACTCGGACTGAAGTACATATCAGTCATATCAAGTGTTGTTCACTTAAAGACACTTTATTGTTGATACGTTGTGCATTTATTTTGAGACGCTTTATAGAGTGCTCATTTGAAACAATTGAAGTGCTTTTTTACAAAGATACATCTAATAATGTTTAAATGTTACACACTACTGGTTACCTACACCATATTTTAGTAAATGTGACACACTTATCATTACTTAAGTCATCTTTACTAAATATGACACTTATGATTGCTTACGCCATCTTTGAGTAAATGTGACACACTTATGATTACTAACGCCCTCTTTGAGTGCTAATAATAGTATCTTGGGATACACACCATTTTAGTTCACTTTAATTACATCTACTATACTCATGCTGACATATGGCCCATCTGATGTTGTTTTCCATTCTGCAATTAGCTTTGAGACACACACAGTAGAAGTTTTTGTTGTTTTCTCCAGTATGTGTAATTTCTGCGTGCCTTGTTGTTTGTTATTCTAATTAAAAATGATAAATATAATTGTGATGATTCTAAGTATGGATTATTAACTTCTTTTACAGTATTTCTCGATTGTATATATTTGCAGTACGTGATTGAAGAATTTACAGCAGGTCTGGATATACATAAGGGGCTTTTTATATTTTCCAGTCTACAGGCGATGGTTTAACTATAGTCATGCATTTAAAAATTATAATCAAAAGAATTTTTAACGTAAAAATATTTGTATATTCCTAGTTCCACACTATCACTTAAACTCGCACTATCAGCAAGTTTTAAACAAAAAAACGGAAGCATTACTTAATCAAACAATAAGTTCTTAAATTAAGCGTGCAACTAGACTCATGGATTTGAAGACAGAAAAGGTTTTTGATTGGTCAAACAAAGTGAACCGATAGGATTATGTTCTTACGACATTAAAAAGTTAAATGTTATAAAAAGTAGCATATGGTTTGTTTTAATTTACGATGTAGTGTTAAAAAGTCAAGGCACTTGATTTTTGTATCTATTACCGGCAGTAAAAAAGATGAGGATCCTCATAGGGGCGGGAGGGGTGATAGGTGGTTATTCATTACTTTTACGAATATGTTTGTATGTATGTATGTATGTATGTATGTATGTATGTATGAAATGTTTTCGATGTTTTTGTGAAAAAAATAATAAACTCAGAAAATTCTACTGTTTTTCCAGTAAAAGGTATGGAAACAGTCTAATTAACTTTTGTAATGATCGGTTGACTAAACTGGTCACCCTGTTTCGTTGGCAGAATACAGATTCGGTGAGGAAATTATAAATGCATAAATCGTATTACAGACTTCTACCGTTATCCTGCTTCCTGAGAAGGGAGGCTACTGCTTCTGACTCTCCAGATCAAGTGATCCGCCTTACAACATACATGTACAATATTAACGTGTAGTTTCGAAAAAGTGGTATTTCAAATTCTTAATTGGAGTGTTTCTTTATTTCAGAAGGAAAAGTGTAAAATCAGACAAAAGGGATAAGAAAACTATAGATCGATAGCGTGTACACATGTCATTATTTTGATTGTAAACAATTCACGCATCGGTGATGATTGGAAGGTATCTCTAATTCAACGATGGTCAACTTTGAAGTTGAGTACCATAAGAAGATAAAACAATTACGGAACCAAGTATGTTATGTGTATAATCAAATCCGGAAAACTAACTTAATTATCCGTCTTTCGGTTTTCGGATTGTATCTTTGATAGCCGTTACGGGCGTTTTTTTAAATTGATACAAACAATCTGCCGTTAAATTTACTAAGAATAGACCAAATTCCACGCGCCGATTTCCGCCCAATTAGCGTTGATAGATTAACCAGGGTGTACGTCATGTAAATAAATTATCTAAATACAATTCAACTATAAAATTCGATAGTTATGATATATCTAAAAAGTTTTGAGTTGTTCTCATTAAATGTATAAATAAATTAGAAAAATTGTTAAGACAGAATGGTCGGAGAACATTTATCTACAATGAAAAAAATAAAACATAGAAGTTACAGACAGGACACAAAACATGAACATCACTATTTAATAAGAAAAATCACACACACACACACACACACACACACACACACATATATA
>JACSZP010058170.1:3662-15284 GCA_016161895.1 Pinna nobilis | reverse complement strand
TGTCTCATAGAACTAAAAGATTTTTGAGTGGGTCGTTAAACAACAATAAAACCAATCTACAACCAACATAGAAAAATCATACTTTTGATTAAACTGTGAAGAGTTTTAATATCAAGAGCTATTACAATGTAACCTACCTCAATCATCTGGTTAAATTCCAACTTTGGTGAATCCTTGTCCTCTTTTGAATCCATCGTCTTGGCAACCATAAGTTTGTCCGGAAATAGGAAGATGTGATGTTCCTCCCCAGTGTCATCTTCATCCTTCCATAACATGACTTTATCCTGCGGGGAAAAATACAGTAGAGTCAGTCTATAACAAATTGGCTTAAAGCGAATTCAGTGTTGTAACGAAGAGGAATAAAATCCCCCAAAAGAATGACTATTTATCTATTTATGTAGTAAATTCTAATGCTTAAAAGGAAGGATGCCTATAACCAAGTCAAATGTCAATCCCCTTGACTTTGTAATAGACCAGCTCCACTGTCGTTTAAAAATATGTTATGATTGTTTGATCAAAATGCAAACAGACATCAAGTCTTTCAGTCATACATTTGTACATATATGTACATGTACATGTTCATTTACATTCCTGTTTTAAGAGCTAGAGACAAAAGTCTAGCTCAGGTCTATTGAGCAGAAAGGGATCTTCAAACATGTCAGCACAAACTGAAATAATAGATCCTATCTTTTACTCTCTCATTAAAAGAAAGGGAGAAAAGTCATGGTTTGCTTGGGAATCAAACCTGAAACCCTTTGGCCATGAGATACTCAATCTAATTAGTAGTCCATTTAATGTAATAGTCACTCTTTAAATGTTTATAAAGTCAAGCAGACATAAATTAGGGGATCTACACTATATGGTTTTCCATTATTTTCCTTCTGTATGTCCGTATAAACTTACATGTCTCACGACCGGTCCGAGTTTTTTCACATCTCCGTCATATCCGTCCATGTTGTCCAGCAGTGCAAAGTTCTCCACCTCCCGACATAGATCACTCAACATCTGCACCGCAGACATAAGACTCTGAGTGTCACCACCAGCGGCTGATGTGTACTTTATGAGATTCTATAGGTAAAAATAGACTTTTTCATTTAAATAATCATAAGGCACAATAGTCAGGGATCACAATATTTTCATTTAAAACTAACAAATGGGAATTTTATATATATGTATGTAAATAACAAATTGAAGACTCAAATGATTCTTACAAAAAAAAATTGAAAAGGATATTTATTAACATGTAAGCATGGGGTTTTTTTTAATCTTTTTTTCCATCTTGTAAAAAAGTATGCAGAATTAAAGAATGTACTCATGTTACAGAATCCTCATATTTCATATCTGTATTTTTTAGCTTACATATATCTAAATTTAACTCAGATTAGTATTATATATAGTAGCTTAATTAATTATTCTATATTGATAAAATACCTATGACATTTGCTTCAAGAATTGTACAAACCCATCTTGCATTCATCTTTCATCCACACATTCTACCATAAAATTCACATATCACACAGGTCTTCACTCACACATACATATTATCTTACTTTATTCCCTTTTTCTTTCTTTCTCATTTCTTTCTTATGTCACTTAAAACAATTTTTCATGTCTGACTATAAAATACCAAATTTTACCAAATCCAAGTTGTCTCCCTTTCAATGATCTATTTACATGATGCAGTGGTGGTGACAAGTAGAATAGATAGTTAAGCAAATAAGAGCATCATTTCTTCTTAATATTTAAAAGAATCAAGAAGAAAGGATTTTCATAACTTTCAATAATTAATATGCATCTAATTAAAGGATTAACCCATTCAACACCAGAGACCAAAATGGACTATAGTCTAACACAGCAGGAAAGAGCATATACATGTACATGTATAGCATTTTGATGCTTGGGATTGAAAGGGTTACCTTGCTTGTACACTTAACACTTAATTTACTCTAACATACTGCATCAATTTGTGATGCATTTTTACAATTGCTGTCATACCTAATTTAACAGATTATTCGACAGGAAAATGCAATAATGGTGACATATGACAGGTGATCTCTAAAGTAGGTGGCTTGTACAAAAAGTAATTTGGAGGCATATTGCATACATTTAGATACATGTAATGAAAAACAAGGAGTCTTTGAAATCAGTGAGTTGCTAGGACACATTATGGATGGTATTGCAAAAATATCCGAAGGATGCAATCAATGTATTTTACCTTGAGTAAGGCAATGTATTCATGAATTCTCTCCCCTGGTCTGCTGAGAAGTTCATCTAGTGCAAATTCTGGATCACCAATACTCTTACTGTAGTCCTGTAACAGAAAGTAATCAAGAAAGTTCTTAACTAAAATTCATGAAAATGCTTGTTATTTTACAAAATGGTAAGGCATCACAGTGAATTTGAAACGGTATATTGAAATGAGTAGATTAATCTGTTTGACCCATCTGGGTAGAATTGTACAAGTACATGTTTAACATATGCTGTGGAACCTCATCTATGATTTATTTACGGAATAGACCACCTCCCTTACAGTGGCAGATCATCTCTTTTAATGTGACAAATTTTGGTTGGTCACTTGGATGGTCTTACTAATCAAATGTTGCAGAATCATTTTTCAACACACAATTCTATTTTCACAAAATATACAGGAATTTCACTCCCTTAAATGCAGAATGTCCTTATTAAAGATAATGGTTTTTATGGCTTTGTGAATATTGTGTAGGCCTACTAAGACTTCCACAATATTATATAATCTTTGCATAAAAAGGTCCATAAAATTTTTAATTCCAGGATTTCAATATGCTTTGTTAATATAAGGGTCCCAGAAGGGAAATATACTACATGTAACTACAAGACAAAGATGACCCTTAGCTAGAAAACATCATGCTGTACAGAGCAATATAGATGAGATGGATAATTTGGCTCACCCTGAGGAATTTCTGCATTTCCTCTGACTCAAGACACTGTGAGGACTTCTTCCTACTAGCACAAAATGGCAGATATTCTGTAAAGCTGTCTCTCTGTGGGGAGAATTAAAGAAACATGAACCTCAGAAAAATTATAACAAACGAAATATACACACAAATGAGATATATGACAACCACATCAGTTCCTTTTTCAAAGATGTAGACCAGGTTTATGTCTCATACAAGTAGGTAAAAGATCTATGTCAATCTTTGAAAAATGCAGATACTGAATGAAACACTTTGTCATAATAAAACATGGAAAATCCTATCAAATATCAATTGAAATATATTGCCATAACTAGCCTTATTTGCCAAATAGATTAATGAAGGTAGGGAAACTATAATTGACACATCAAAAACATTAATTACAGCAAATAGTATGTATACAGTGATTAGAGCAGAGCTTAACCCTTTCAACACCACAGACCGAAATGGACTGGTCAAACACAATAGAAAAGAGCATACCATTCTGATACTTGGGGTTAAAAGGGTTAATCCTCAATATTTACCTTTTCCAGGAAAATACTTCCAATTTTCTCAGGGTCTTCACAATCTATCAACTCTGGTAAAAATTTCCTGTAAAATGAACATAAATTCATAAATATATTAATAGCCAAATGTATTGCGGAAGACATTTTTCTTTGGAATGAACAGTCTCTTGATTAACATTTCAAGCAATTTAGAAGATATAACTTCAATCATTAGAGAGAAAATTTTAAGCGGGTTGGTATAGACAAAAGTAAAAAAGATCCCCACCCATTTGAGTATACACAATTTATATCTTTGCTTCAGTAGGAGGCTAAAGTTATAGTTTGAAACAAGACTCACTCATGATGAAATTTATACAGGTCCATGACGTTGCTAAATATATCAGCACTTCTGTTGACAAATTGCTCAGGGAATTCCTTCTCCTGGACAGGTTCAAAATAGTTCTCGTACAAGTCCTTCAGGTCACATAGGTAGTCTGCCTCGCTCTCTAACAGATCATGGAGCAACTTCCTGTGCAGAAAAGATGAAAAAAAAGTAAAAATCAAATCTATGAGTAACAATGAAAAAAACAGATATAATAAACAAAAAACAGCCAACTCTGTAAATAATGAGACTGCATAAAACAAGGTACTGGTTGTTACGAGAAGATTTCTTTTCCAGGTGCACTTTCCATGCATTTCTTTGTAGTTTTGAATAACAAAGATTGGCTATAATGAGACAAATATCTTCCTCCCTTCAACTTCATTATATGAGGAGTTGACTTTATTGAAGAAACAAAAGAAGGAAAAGATTTTAAGAGAAAAGAGGGGTATTATCATGTGGCTCTCCATCTAAGAGCAGACGAAATATTTTTGATTTGCTTGCTCATTAGAATAATGGAAATTTTAAAACCAAAGAATTTAAACAAGGATACAATGATGGATTGCTGTTTAGTGTAAATAGGGCCATAAATTTGAGGATATTTCTGTATGTCATTTAGGAAGTTAATTCAAAGAAAAAAATTGAATTGGCCCTTTCCTGCTATTGGCTGTCCCTTAAAAAATGAGGTACTGTGTTGCAGAAGGTGTTGGCACTTTAAGAACCCCCTGGCTTAAAGGCAATAAATGCTGAGCTTAGACCAAATTTGTTGTCCTTGACGGACATACGGTGACATCTCCATACAGATGAAAGATTCTTGAGTGGGATGTTAGGCAATTATACAACCATCTAACAACAAATCGACAATATTTCATGGATGGCCTTATTCCTATCTCTTGTACAGAATCTTAATTATCTCTGAGCTGTACACGATAAGATCTTATTTCTTTATCCTTTGTAGAAAACCTATCTACATATATATCTATATACAGACCTGTTTTTCTCCTTTGCCTTTGCCTGTGATTCTTTGTCAGTTTTGATTGGCTGTTTATGCTGACCTTTGACCTTTGATTTCTTGTCTTTATTTGTCTCTGATTCGCCAGTTGGCACTAGAAGTGCTGCCGGTGCATAACACACCTGTTGTCAGAATAAAATTTGTCAAAAGACCAAAAAGACCCTATTATACTTGCTCAGTCTCCCACATAAATTGGGAGACTCTTAAATTTTTATGTAAAATTTTGATAATTTAACATGAAAAACAAAAAACCACAAGACAATTTAGCTCACCCATGAAAAACTTCAATTTTTCTATTAATTCTGAGTAAAATTAAGAGACTCCCCGATCAAAACTGAAAAATCTCCGCCATAAAAAATTTCTAGGTTGGTAAGTCTACCCTATATAAAATCAAGGATACCAAAGTATCAATCAATCGCCAAAGGAATCAGTAGGCAATATACAAATTTGGTGAATACTGGACAAACACGGATCTCTGGCAATCCAGAGGTGGGATCAGGTGTCATGGAGGAGTAAGCTCCTCCTGTCGACCGATCACACTCGCCGTGAATCCTCCATAGTCAAAATCAGAGTGTGAAGAATGTCCTTATAGTTATTACATGTATGTAGGAATCATGCAAATTACAAAAAGCAACAACAAAAAATCTGATGAATGCTAAGTACAGTTTTAAAGGCATTTGGGTATCTAAGTATAACCTGCTAGTAAGAGGATTGCAAGCTGAATTACACATCTCCCCATCTTTAGGTTGTATCCATTGGTTTTGACTTATTTCTCATTTTCTGAGAAAATTGAGTGATTTTCTTGAGGAAAGACAAGGTACATGCATACATGTAAAACAATTTCCATGTTCATTTTAGAAATCTAGGCTTGCATATATAAAGTTGAAAAATTACAGAATTTCAACTTCTTCTCAAGAAAAGGAACTAACTTTATTATCAAATTTAAGACTACTAAAATAACCTAAAATTTCACTGGTACAAATGTAATAAAAGAGCCATGTACAATGGTATTGGAAAAAGAATCAATAGATTTAATGAGATAAAAAACGCCAATCAATTTATGGCACCTACCTGATTCTTGTCCGATTCTTTCCTTACAAGCCAATGAGATGGCACAGGCTTATTCAGTAATTCCACAACGTCTCCGGTTTCCAATATTACATTATTTTTGTTGTCACAGTAAGGACTGGTGACCCTAAACTTCTTCGACAAAGTTTCCTGTAAATAATCGAAAGGTCTTATTGATATCTCCCAAATGCTTCAAATAAATCTCAAAGGAATCCGCTTAAATCACATTTTATATGGAACAACCGTAAAATGCTACCAGTAGCTCGAACATGGACACCTAGTATGACCAGTAGAATGGCATATCGGCTTAATGAGATTTTATCTTCAGGTCAAGACATGGGATTGGAATGGCTTTGAAATGTAAGACTTTATTTGTGTTGTGTTGTGGGAAATTAAACATGACATTCAGCCTCAGAACCTCAGAGGTACAAGATATTCAGCAGGTGAGAGAGAAAAACACTCATGGTCAATTAGCTAAACTGACCATCAACATTCTGTTAAAAATACTAGAGTAGAGAATTAATATCAGACTTGTCATATTTTAGGCCTTTGGTTTTTGAGAGTCCTTCGGTATACTCCTTCAATTTTACTTCAGAAACCATTAAATACTCAAGCAATGACAAAATTTGGTTGGTTGTACAGTCAAACCTGTTTTAAGAGACCGTCCAAGGGAAGGAGCAAAAAGGGTCACATATGACAGGTGGTCTCTTAATTCAGGTGATTTACATAGGAAAAAACCATTTTGGGAACCACCCATTTAGGTCACATAAGACAGGTTTTCCTTTAATTCAGTAGGTCGCTAAGGCAGGTTAGACTGTAATTTTGCAAAGGGCAACAAATTTTACCTACATGTACATGTATGCTCAGCACTTATGACCATAGAGCAGGGAGGGTTCTTTAACGTGCCGACACCTACTGTGACACAAAAGTTTGGTTTTTACTGTCTTATCCAAAAGATAAGAACAGCCAACAGTGGCGTGGCTCAGATTCAAACCCCTGACCATTCGATCAGAAGGCAAACATGGTAACCACTGGGCCAGGGGACATCCAATGGAAGTGGTCTATGGTCATTAAAGTAGGTGTGAGGTATGTTTTATAAGGGTCTGTGAGCAATTGAATTCAATTGGCGATAACCCACAAACTCCTATCATACATGTTGTTGTTTTGTTGTTTAACGTCCCACTCAAGAATATTTCACTCATATGTAGACGTCACCATGTGTCGGTGAAGGGCGACAAATTTTGCCTATGCTTGGCACTTATGGCCTTAGAGCAGGGAGGGTTCTTTAACGTGCCAACACCTACTGTGATACGGGACCTCGGTTTTTACTGTCTGATCCGAAAGACTGGGACGGCCAACCGCATATCATACATGTATGAGTTGCCCTTCAGATGAGTTTGTTTTACATGGGACTATAATTCATGTAACACATGATACCTATAATAGCATTTGAGCGGCTGACTATTGTGACTATTAGTGATGGAATGATGTTAGACAAAGATATCCAGGGCCAACTTCATTTCAATGAAAAAGTCACATTGAGTTGCCTCCCATTACCATAGAAGATCTATACTTACTTGTAACACAAACGTTATGGGATAGCAAGTGGTACATGAAATTGATCCTTTCTCATTTCACACCATGCACATGTTAAACATGCTCAATCATGATCAGCTTGATTATTTAAAAGTTGCAACATTTTTCGGGAGCAGAGATTGTAAAGTTAAGACACTTGTTTGGTCTTTTCCCCCCATCATTGTCTATTATCAACAGAAAAATAACATGAGATCTCCTGCCAACTGTCATAACCAATCATAGACCTGCTTTTATCAGTATATCATCAGTGCGCATGTACTAATATTCACAGTAAGATATGAATCTAATACACATATCTACGTACATGTATATATACTTCCTAAGATATTCCAAATATTTTGGTTATTATATTGGTATATTGGTTATATACCATATTATTTATTTGGTTATAACCTTTCGACTTGAATCAAGAGGTCCAGGGTTTCAAGCCCAAGCCACAGAAAGGTTGGCTGTCCCTAACTTTATAATGAGACAGTAAAAACTGAAGTCCAGTAATTGTTGGCACGTTAAAGAATCCTCTCTGCCTTACGGCCTTGAGTAGCGAATATAGTCAAAATTTGTCACCCTTCACTGGCAAACTGTGATGTCTCCATTTAACGACAATAACCAACCAAACCAAACCAAACCCAATATTTTGATGATTTTTCTGCTAAGGGGTCCTGTTTAACAATAAGTGTTGACGTATTAAAAAACAAGAGTGCCTGGAAGCACCCATCGCTGATATTGTCGTAACAACTTGATATTACGATATGCACATCTTCATATGATATCAATAACACATGAAATTCCACTATCTTGGAATTAAAGGGGCATAACTCTGCAAAATATTGTCGTAACAACTTGATATTACGATATGCACATCTTCATACATATATGATATCAATTACACATGGCAAATTGCTAAAAATTATGTCAAAAACTGTGGGACTAGTTGCGCCCACAAAAAAATGTAACACAATAAAGAGGAAAGTACATGTAGGTGCTGGACTGAAACTCTTTTTCTGTGAAAAGTTGAAAAGCTACATAAAAACCTGTAATATATGTTAAACATCACTGCTTCTTGTGATACTATACAAAAATTGGAAAGGAATTGAGGCAAAAATAAAAAAGTTCTAGCATTTAATTAAAATGAAATACCACTATTTTGAAATTAAAGGGGCATAACTCTGCCAAATATTGTCAGAATGGGATATTTTCACACCCCTGAGAAAGGTTCACACAATGATGCATCCTACAAAGTTTGGCGTAAACGTCATCCGGCCATAATTCTTTGTGTTATTGCCGAAAATGTCCGGACAGACGGATGGACAGACAGACAGATGGACATCCCTATACCATAATACGACCCATCTTCGACGGGCGTATAAAAACTTGCTGATTAATGGTCATAAGTGTTGAACAAGGGTCAGATTTCTCACCCTACTGTGATGTATAGGTGAAAGGTGTGTAAGTGAACATTAAACAACAATACAACCAACCAACTAGTGCATGCATAGATCAATAGGGGGGACAATGGGGTCAAGAACCCCCTGGAATCACCAAAGTATATGTATATATACCATTGTTTGGTCAACGATGTTTACACAGGAAGATGCTTATTTAAAAAAAAAAAAAAAAAATTTCTTGACACATGTTCAAATAACCCCCTCCCCCAACCCTGGCACAACTGCTACCCACCCTGGAAAAAATTCTGGATGAGTGCATAAAATGCTTCATAGACAATTTCATTTCTGTAACATGTAACTGTCCAATTGTATGGCGTTCATCTTCAGATCATGAGGTCAAGAGTTTGAGTCTGGACACAGCCAGGGGAGGCAAAAGATGTAACTAATTTTATGGGGACTTGTGATCCCCTATCCATCTAAGTATCCTTTTCTCTGTCTACTTATCAATCCAGGTTTTTTTTCACTTCTTTGGAAATGGGGTCAGGTCCCTTGCAATTGGGAAAAATGGCAAGATTTTGGTACAATTTGGGAAATTTTTAAAAGAACATAAATTAAACATGTACACATATATGTACTACATTAACATTTTATTTAGATTTTTGTTTATACATGTAAATTGATTTCTCTTGATCTCATGGCTTTAAACTGATTAATTACACAATCAATTTCTTCATTGCTAAGTTTTTTTGTGAGAGAATATATTTTAAATTTTTTCGAGTGTTGCAAATTGGGAATTTCGGATCACTTTTTGAGAAAAAAAGATACTATTTGGAGTTGGGAATGGGTCCTTATAACGGACCCAAATTGACAGGAAAAAAATCCCTGCACTCTGTTTTTCGAAAAAATTTATTTTACTCATCATTATCTTCACCTATTTCAAACTTTGTATAAGACAGTATAAACTGAGGTCCTGTGCCACAGTAGATGTTGGCACATTAAAGAACCCTCTCTCCTCAATGGCCATAAGTGCCGAACATAGGCCAAACTTGCCGCCCTTCACTGACATTGGTGACATCTCCATATACATGTTAGTGAAAGAATCTTGAGTGGGGCATTAAACAACCAATAATACAACCAACCTATAAACAACTTACATCAGATTCTGAGACCTCCAGTTGTACAGAGGGGGATGCTGGCATCTTCTGTTTAGGTTTTGCTCCCTGTTTGGTTCCATCATCTTTGACATGTGTGTCAGGCACTTTGCCCTGGTCAGGGGTTTTTGTTGTTTTCTCTATAACATCCTCCTTGATGGGTGGGTACTCTTCTATAAACAAAGCAAAAAAAAATTCAAAGACCAATTCTATTGAAAACAAGAAGTATTTCCAAATGAACATTTACATGTGTTGGCCTATGTCATCAGACAAGAAGATTTATAAGTTAAACTTGAAACAGCCCCTCCACACCCCTATGGCACCTACTACTGATGCCATGAGGGGGCTGTTGTGGTCTGATATTAAGTGTGTTTGCCTTCTGGTTGTGAGGTTATGGGTTCGAATCTGAACCACACTGTGATTGGCTGTCACTTTTCCGATGAGACAGTAAAATCAGAGGTCCCATGTCATACGTGTCAGCACGTGATATTTAACCCTTTCAACCTCAAGTATCAAAATGGAATGCTCTTTTCTATTGTATAAGACCAATCCATTATGGTCTATGGTGTTGAAACGATTAAGAACCCTCCCTGCACTACAGCCAATTATGTGCCTAGCATAGGCACAATTTGTCACCCTTCACCAGCATATTGTGATGACCCCATATTCATGTACATTTGTAGGTCAAATATACGTAAGTGGGACGTTAAACAACAATTCAACCACCAAACCAGCTGATGCCATGAAATACCAATTGAAAGTGAATATGTCTTTGTCTTAATCACAGCAAGATTCTGTTACAGAGTTACCTCTCTTTTGTTGCAAAGAACAATAGAAGGATAAAGAAGGAGAGAATCTACATGACCAAAACAGTCATTAACACACTAGAATAATTTTTTTAAACACTTATCATTGGAGGATCCAATATAAGCTTTATCTTGTCAGTAAAATTTGATGCCATAAAGGAATTAAAATTGTAATGCACATTGTTTGTTTCGCCTTATTTCATTGGTCAGTGAGTTTGAAAACTTGCTGGGTATTCACAATTCACTAATAATGTCCATTCAATATTCCCCAAAAGGCACTTACCCTTAACCCCTTCCATTCTGACAGAGAATTGCGCCTCAGCAATGCCACACTCATTTGTGGCACGGCACAGGTATTCTCCGACATGGACAGGGTCTGGGTTTGGTATCACCAGGCAGCAGTAACTGGTCTCCTCTATGATGTCAATGTCCTCATTACTCTCCACCACTTTGCCATTATGTAGCCACTCTATCTTAGGCTGAGGGGAGCCTGTAATGGAGGAATAGGAAGACTAAGAGGACTTGGTTACATGTACCTAGTACCCTGTAACTAGATACCTGGGGCTTTTCGACAAAGATTCTTACAATAAAAATCACTCATGCATTGTAGGCTAAGTGCATGACATTTTTATATTGGTTATTTGTTAAACTGTATCAATAAACTCAATCCCATTCTGATTCATAAAGTCCAAAATAATGGAAATTAGATTTCATCAAAATTGGCCAGTTTTATTATACAGTACATTTGTCAATTGTTCAAAGATGATAAATTAAAAATTCGCCCACTTA
>JACSZP010058146.1:0-19685 GCA_016161895.1 Pinna nobilis | reverse complement strand
AATAAATAAAAATACATGTAAATCTATATTTTTAAATTATAATACATTTTACATAAGTGTACATGTATGTCGTCTATCTGCACTAAATTCAAATGATCGATCCATGTAATGATAAATTATTTATTTTCAATGTCATTTCCAAAGCTGTTGCACGTGCTGTGCAAGTGAATAGACAGGGTTCGAAATTAGCACTGACCCGGTGGCCCGAGGCCAGTGAGATGAACCGCCTGGCCAGTAGATAAAATACGATATTAAAGGTATTACTTCCCTTTGTGTGGGCCAGTGAAACAATTGTTGGGCCAGTGGGTTGTAAAATCCTGTGACCTGGTTGGCCAGTAAGTTGGAAATCTTAAATTCTCAGTATCCCTGATGGGCCGTCCCTGATAGCTTATTTGAAATTCATTTGCAAATATCATTGATTTATCGAAATTTATAATAATTATTTTTTATAGTGCACATGTATAGCCACGTGTAGGACCTAAAACAGGAAGGGTTTAACAAACGCAATTGTAGATCTTGCTTTATATGTAGGCCTAACACATATACACGTCTATATACGTCTCTGCTTTAATTCAGATACTCTTTCATTGTTCTGGTTTTCACTACTTGTTAAACTTACCATTTATTATCAAAGTTTAAAACAATATTCGACTGTTCCTGATTTTTTTTTCATTCCGCAATCACTTGGGCAGTAAGGCATCGGAAACTCAAAATTGATGTAAAGATTCTCTTTGAAGACCCACTGCTGATAGCCAGGATGCACGGGTGTTGTAACCCCGACTTCGCGCTACAGTCGTTTTCATACCTGACTGATCTCAGGACAACATATTGCGTAATAGCACCACTCTAGGTACAGAGATCACCGTTGCCATCCCCAACGACGGCAGATCGACAATTTAGTTGCCGCTCAAAGAACGCAGATCGCCGGTATGATTTTTTTTCTGGCAAAATTATTGGGGCGCGGCAGCCGCCGCCCCGATCGACCTTGCTCCGTCGCTCTTGGGTATGAAATACATGTGTACATGTAACTCCGTGAAACATCATTCAAAATATCACTGCATAGAGAATATTTGATAAACTCGCGACACTATATAGTGAAAAAATACATGTACAAATCTTACCACTACGGACTAGCTATTCAAGTCATAAAAAATGAAAAGTAATTAAATAAAGTCCTAATTATAACGGACAGTTGTTTTACAAACATTTTGCATGATACATTATAAGTTATAAAATTTGCTTCTGAGGTGCCTCGGATAAATAGTGGGTTTGTGGAATTCAACGAAAAGGGGGGGGGGGGGCTGTAGCTCTTGAAAACTACGTTTGAACGAGTTCTAGGTGTTTTTAGTGAAGTGCGGACAATTAATAGATGGGCTTCCATTAGCGTTATTTTCCAAGAGTTGTTTCCCTTCGGCGGCCATATTGAGTGTCAAGGCCAGTGTATATTTTCCTGCATGAATCACTCAGCCGAATGAAATGAAATATTCTTAGATTTAAAAAAGTTTTAAAAACTTATTTAGTGGATTACATATTTTTTCCAGGTCTTCGTTAATTTAAAAAAGTTATTTAGATGAACATTGTGATGTTGTTTTTTTTTCACTATTATTATGCAATCGAATTTGGTTTCTTAAAGAAGAAAAGTTTCCGTGTTGACAAACACAAGGGAAATAACTCTTAGAAAATAATGCTAATGGAAACCCATCTATTAGTTCAGTTGATATAGTTATCTTTAATCGTACACTTTGATGCCGTTATCATTTTATTTATTTGTAAGTGTTCATTTTATCTTTTATATCTCAATATTAGTATTTTTAGAAATACCATGATATCTGTGTTGCTTTATCTTTACATATTGATGTATTTGGCAATTTATACAATACATTACACATAGGTCTACTCATGCGCGGATCTAGAGGGGGGGGGGGAGCCTGGAATTTGCAAAGTATATACCAATAATGGTCAATTATGCCCAGATTCTCATTTTAACAGGGTCAAGTTTTTCCTTTTTACAAGATGGATCCCCCTGGAAAACATCGACCCCCTGGAAAATAATCCTGGATCCGCGCATGATACTGATATGTGGGGTGGCGCCGTGTCTCAGTGGTTGGCATATTTGCTTTTTGATCGTGAGTTCGTGGGCTCGAATCCAAATCATGCTGTGGTTGTCCCCGTCTTTCGGCCGGGATGAGACAGTACAAATCGTGGTCCTGTGTCACAGAAGGTGTCGGCACGTTTTAGAATCCGCCATATTCAACGGTCATAAGTGCTGAACATAGGTCCTGTCCTTCACATGAGATAGTAAAAACCCAACTCCCGTGTCATAGTAGGTGTCGGCACATTAAACTACCCCTACTGCTTTATATAAATAGGCATAAATGTCGAACATCAGCAGGGTAACAAGTGAAAGATTCTTGAGTGGGATATTAAACAACGATGCAAACAACCAACAGTCTAACGTCTTTATAAATTAGTAATCTAGAAAACTCAACCTTATATTTCAATCTTAGAAAAATTACTTATATTTACCGGCTAATTGTTCTTAAAATTCCGGTTGTTCAGTGGCTACGACTTTGAAGTTGATCTGACAGACCTGTAAGAACCGAGAAAATTGAGGGGGGATGTGTTGTTAAAATAAACGACAAGGCGCGGAATTTTTGGATGCAGAACGCGCCATTGTTAATAATCCCAGCCTCCCGTATTGTTCGGCCCTGTAATGTCGTTGGGATCATTGTGATACTGTTATTCTCGTCATGTAAGACCATAACAATATTTGACTTTTTAATTCTTTATATAAACTTTCCTCATTCCTAGCTGTAAGAGAAATTAAAATACCGGTATTTAGTTCAACTTTGTTTTGTAAAAAAGAAAAGTGAATGTAGTTAAAAATATCATTGGTCTAGGTACGTACGGGTAAACCATGCTTCGTTAAAAACAACTATCTCTAACAAAAAGTTATTTGAGAATAACATCATCTGAATGCCTGTTTTTTGTTGACAACATATTTGTTGTGGTCAAGGTTTTTTTTTCTTTCTTTTTTTTATTTGCACAGACAATCTTCATCCCAGCTGGTTTGGTAATTAAAGTTCGAATTGTGTGCCTCATCATGCTGACTTGTTTCTTCATTATAGGGTGTCCGAGGAGTGTAGTGCCTAACGAACTAGCTTCTCGCCAATTCGATTCTCGTGGAGTAGATCACATGGCATGGTGGTAACAACTCAGGCACGTGGGTTTTCTCCGAGTACGATTTCCTCCCACGGCAAGGACCCCCGCACGCAGATGTCAGAACTAACGAGACATTAAGAATAAAACTATAGGGTTAACAAAACTTGTTTGTTAATCGTTGTAAAATAGATAAACTCTGAACTTTTATTTCTTCATTCATACTCAATACATGTAAAGGGGTTTAAAGAACCCTGGTTCAAATCCACGTCATGACCCACTACGCGTACGGTTAGTTTTCCCCGTCCTTCACATGAGACAGTAAAAAGTAGGGCCCTGTGCCACAGTAGGCGTGGGCAACGTTAAAATACTGACCTTTACTGCTCAATGGCCATAAGCGCCATGCATAGGCTAAATTTGTCACACTTCACAGACATTGGTGACCACTACATACAAGTGAAAGATTCTTGAGTGGGACATCAAACGACAAAACAACCAACAAAGCACAAAGGACTTCAAATGTTGGCCCATGCATAACACTTAGGGCCATTGAGCAGTGGGGGATCTTAATTGATGTGTCTGCACTGGTCTACTGAGACATATGGAACTTTGAATTTGTTTTCTGTGTAATCCAAAGCACAAGAAAATCTAGCTGCAAATACATTTATACTTTTGAAAGTGGCATCGAAATACATGTACCCGTAAATGCAAAAATGAAGAGCAAAACATAGTAACTAGCATATTAGCAAGACAATCATTCCAAACAAACTGTAAATGGCTACACCATCTGTCTCACAAAGCTTTCTAATTGGAAGGAAGGATTAGATATAAGGTTGGGATGCCCAGGTGTAGGAACAAGGTTTGTGTGGAGGGGAAGAGGAGAGGCTTTTTTCATAATGATATACAACAAAAAAGTCTCTCTTGAATTTCAAATTGATAAACATAACTTTATTAAATAGATGTTTATTGCATTATTAAAAACCATAAATATATATATGATAGGTGTTTAACCAGGTGTATATATACAATGTACATATACTTTTTATTTGCTTTTTGGTTCATTACTGGAGATGAATTGTTACATGTATTGTTGTTTATTGTCCCACACAAGAATCTTTCCCATATATGGAGACGTCACCAAGTGCAAGTGGAGGACGACACATTTTGCCTATGCTCTGAACTTATGGCCATAGAGCAGGGAGGGTTCTTTAGTGTTCTGATACCTACTGTGACTGAGCCCCAGTTTTTACTGTCTCATCTAAAGGACAGGGACAGCCAACTGCAGTGTTGTATGGATTCGAACCCACAGCCTCATGATCATAAGATAAACATGCTAACCTCTAGGCCACAGCAGCCCCAGGATGGCTGATACATGTAGTCAAATATAAATGTAGGCTACAATGTACATTTTATATTGTCAATTACAGTTTGTTATTCACTTGATTCTAAAATTGGATACTGGCCTACTAGTTGAACTACATGAGGAATCATAATCCTGTGAACTGAGTTAAATGTCAATTGCAATTAGTTTCCAGACTTACCAGTCTTGAGAAGTTTCCATTGGGGAATTTGAACAGTCTCATGGGTGACAATCTATATTTTACTAAGAAATCATAGGAAAATTAAAGTTTTCCATGAGGGAGATATGCATTTTTTCTTACAAATTTATCAAAATTTTACATAAAAACTAGGGAGTCTCCTCATTTATGGGAGACTTGGGGAATTAGTTATGTATTTCATGTTTTAGTCTGAAAGCTTTAACACATCAAAGATTACTTAAAATTTTATACATACTTGCCAAGCCTTGGCCATAAACACTTAAAGGAAAATTTAGAAAAATGCATATCTCATCCATGAAAAACTCCAAATTTCCTATTAATTCCTAGTAAAACTTAGAGCCTCTCCTATAGATAGAAAAACGTCCCCCGTCTAAATATATAATCACAGTGCATAGAAAAATATTTCAAATCTTATAAGAATCAATATTAAATTACTGAAATGTGTCCCTAAAAAGAGTCTTTTCAACTACTGCATTGCAGTGAAATTTAGATGCACCATCATCATCATCATCTTCGTCGTCATCATCATGGTTAAAATCCAGGTAATCAACTTCATCAGAGTCTCAAATTGATTTCCTGGTATTAAACCTTTCAACTCTTTAAGAATCAAATGCTATGCCTTGGGAAAGAGTTAGAGAAATGTAAATTCGGTCTCACTTATGAGTTCACTCTTTATATTTCCGATTTGTTGTTCCAGAGAGTCTTTGGACACTATCCCAGGAGTAAATTCTATAACACTTACATCAATGGGCGAATTGGTCATACTTTTTACTTTTTGCCAGTTTAATTCACTTGACAGTGATGTTTTCAAATTTTTCTCTGTCTGAATCACCGCCATGGGTACATTTGCGTTCAGACCCATCTCACAACGGCGAATCAGTGAATTTATAATAGCAATTGTTTCTTCAGTCTCCTTCTGAGCACATTGTAGCGACTTTTCATTTTCAAGGTTCCTGTCTTCAACCGAACGAATAAGGGAATTGACGATGAAATCGATTTTTTCTTTCATTTCCCGGCCCTTCGTTACGATACTGTCTCGTGCCTGTGCTGTTCTGATTCGACTCTGTTCCTCATAGTCCTTCAGTTTTTGTAGTCGCTCCTGCTGTTCAGTGAGCTCCTTCTCACACAATATGTTCAAGTGTTTTTTGATGATGAGTTTTTTCTTTGCCGCTGTATTGTCCATTTCACAAAACTTGTGTCCGTTGTGTGTTGACAAGATACATTTCGCACACACTGCACAGTCACATTTAGTACAATACATCTGAAGTTGTTCATTGTGCTCACGACAGTCTTTGATTATCCCTTGTGACAGGACAGTATCAGCGGGTAGATCTATGTGTACTTGTGCCTGGGACATTGTGGGCGTACACATGTATACAATGATACATTACATGTGTAAATTCTCTCCGATCTACTTACATGTACAGCTTATGCCATGTCATGACTTCCTGCTTGACTGCCTTACTTGTTATTGTTTTGAGATTTAACATACAATATATATACCTGTACGTAAGCTTCGTTAAATGTCCCTATTCACAGTAGTACATGTACATGCATACATAATTTGTATTTTTAAAACACATACGCTAAGCACTTAAAGAGTTTTCTCCCTTAACTCACAACAGCTTCTAGCCCGTTTTGTGGGATAAGAGTTACATCCCGTTGCTTCTCACATAATCATGTACATGTATTTAAAATAACTCTTTTGGAGTCATAGGTTAAAATTTTGATAAATGTAGCTGCATTGACAATATGATATACAGTCTAGTGTAATCAGCAGAATTTATCATAATAATTGATGTAATAGATTACAATTTTTGTGTTCACTTCAAGGTTAGCACAATCCCATCCTACATGATAGGTGTATTGTGATTGATTTGCTTTTATTGTATGTTTTATACAGCTTAATTACATTATAATTTCAGTCATATCATGACATCTTTAACTTGTTCGCCCCTAAAGACACATTTGGATTTACCTTCATCACTGACTTTATGAAGAGTCTATTATTTTCTAGGGGTAGACAAGAAACTGTGAGGTGCACTGGCTTCACTTTTGTCCAATGCTAAGGACTTGACTCTGTGCAATACCTCCTGTGACACAATACCTCAGTTTTAAGTATCCGATCTGGAGGACAAGAGTAAATAGTGCCTCTGTAAAGACTTGGACTGTGGTCCAGGTCAAATTTTAGACAATCGCAGAGCCATACTGTAGCTGGCTCCATAAATGAATTGATTCAGTGTTGCAGAAAGAACAGGTATTCAGTGGCATAGTGTAACTGTAAAAGTACAGTCTAACTTTAAAACCGTCATGGGGAAGGAACAGAAAGGGTCACATATAACAAGTGGTCTCTTAATTAAGGTGATATATATTTAAAAAGACATTTCCGAAACCATACATTTAGGTCACATAAGACAGGTAGTCCTTAAACTCTGTGGGACGCTAAGGCAAGTTAAACTGTAATTCAAGGTAAAATATCTATAACACAAGAGTGGGGCTATGGCATTTTGTGATGAGGGAGTACCATTTTGGACCCTAGAGAAAGAGGGGGTTGAATTTTGATGGCCTTTACTAAGATGTGGTCTATTGAAGCAGGAGATTGCATCCTTAGCTCCATAGAAGCCTGTTTGCCTTCAGATTGTACGGTCAGTAGAATTACTGACTTATTCCCATCCTTTGGATGTTGTTGTTGTATTGTTGTTTAACATCCTACTCAAGAATGCCTGGATGTCTTCGGTTGTTCAGAGTGAGCTGGGCATCTTAAAGAGTCCTCACTGCTAATGGTTGTATATTGTGCACAGGGTAAATTTGTAGCCCTTCAGTAAAGTCTCCATATACATGATAGACTGTTAAGTTGGATGTTAAACAACAACACAACAAACAATTTAAATGAGTCATAAAGCTAGATTTTACTGTATTAATCTGTGTGTCACATGAAAAAGAAGACAAGAAGGCCAAAATATCCCTACCATTGAGCAACATTAGCAAAAGAAAAGGTCAAAGCCATTAGCTGAAAATGTCCAAAAATGATAATGCCCCAAATGACATCAAAAATCTAATTTCTGAATGGAAAAGAAAACAAAACAACTTCTTCAAATACCCTTTTCTCCTTTCTTTCCTCACTCAGATGCAATTAATTTTTCAATTCATGCAGCAATTTGGAAAAAGCACTAGCCCCAACCTGATTCCATCCCTTTGGTTCTGAAGAAGAAGTCTAAATTACAAATGATGGATGACCGATGGATGGTGACCTTGTGCTATGATTATTGTTCACTTGAGCTTAAGTAGGCTCAAGTGAGCTATGAACAACACAACAAAATTATATATAGTTATGAATATTTTATTTATAAATTCATATGAATGACAGAAGGAGACCTTAATCAATGGAACAATAAATTTCATAGTAATACTGTGATGAGTATGAATAAGATACGCTAGGTAAATCAAGGGTAGCTGTTCAATGATACATAACAAGTGTCTGTCTAACAATAAGTAGAATTTGGAATGTGCAAAATTAAATACTATTTTTTTGTAATGTAGATAAGTTATCTCAAATATTGTTTTATGCTGTGAAGCCTTTTTAATCTGGGTACTTTGATTCCAAATCAAATTGTCTGCATAAATGAAAGCATTACAGATTATTGAAACATTTCTGAATTAGCCGATACAAATGATAAATTCTGTTCCCAGAAAATTTTGTCTGGGAGGTGAAGCATCCAGATTATTGGCCTCAGGATTTATGATTTATGATTCTACAAAACTGATTCAAAGCAACCCCTCTTTGGCTTACTATTGAATTGCAAGGCTGTAAAACAACATGAGACTGACTCTCTTTTGAAGTTTTTGTGAATAATATGAGTCCACGACCAGTGTTATTAATCTGAAAATTTCAATTATCCTCAATTAAAATATTGTATCTGCATACTCTTGAAAAGTCAGTGGTTTTGGAGCAAGAGGACAGAAGATCAAACCCTGTTCCTCTCTGACCTTGCTCACACCAAGTAAAAAGATTGCAGTGGACTGAATATGCAACAAGTAATCTTGTTGCCATAGTGACTATCAGATGTGTAATATTTTGCACATTTCTGTAATGCTATCTTCTTTTATATAAAATAAAATCATACATCTGTCTTGGAATATAAAGAAGAAATTAACCTAAAGCTAACTGGTGATATTAGGCTATAAAAATGATGCTAAGCATTGGATAACAAATAAACAATGGCTGAATTGTACAAAAAGAGGCTTAGTCAAGTGGTGATATCATATAGGTATATATATGTATATGTACAATATATATGGAATGTTTATTATATACATATAAGGTTTTAAAAAATGGATTTATAAAATAAAATTACCATAGATTTGTACTCCTGTTTCTTTATACAAAAGTGTCGTTCGAATAGGCATAAAAAAGACGATGGAATGTTTCCCAAGACCTCATAACAATAGAATAACGCTTCAATGTGCAAGTAAGATTGCTTTTTCAATAACCCAGGCTATGCTTGAAGATATGCTTACGCTCACTATTGGACCATTCCATTTCCACTTGAAAAGTTGTAAAATTTGATGACATCACAATATAAACCATCATGCTCAAACCTAAAAACAAACATTATAAATGTGTTGTGTTGTCACTTAATTTGGTAAATTTTCTGCCAGTGTGATGGGACAATTATAACTTTACTCCGAGAAACAACACAACAGACAATGAAGTCTGAAAATTTCTTTCATAAATCTTTGAATCGTAATTAGTATGAAAAAAAAGCAAACCCCACAATTAAAGCATCATTTTACTCTTAACTTCGCAATTCTTTCTTAATTGAGTCTTGATATCTTGGAATTGTCATGACTCTCAATACAATTATAAAACGAACAAATGAAAGAAACAATTAAATAGTAATTTATTTTAAGATAAAAATGGCAATAAATGCCACCCTCCCCCNNCCCCCCCCCCCCCCCCCCCCCCCCCATTATAGATTGTACAAGGTTATAACATCAATTGCAATACCTGCCTAGCTATCACATATCAATGAAATACATTCAACAGTATTCAATTGTTTCACTGGCCACTAGAACAGTCGAGTCATTAAACCGAAGTAGCAGTGAGACCCAAGGGACTGTTTCTAAAGGCAACAGTTCCCTAAAGCATCCCTGATATTGAGGTTCACAGATTTGACTGTTTCTCCAGTTCTGATAAAACAAATGATTTATGACCCGAGTTTCCATTTAAGTAACCTCCTGAATCCTGTTCAGAAATACTATCTGCGAGAGTGGGAACAACAATGGGGAAACATTGTGTGCATGTTTGTTGTGCCATGACATGATTCTACAGTATATCAGTCTTTCCATGCAAAAATGGTAAAAAAATACATCATCTACGAAAATAGAGTGAAAATTGGTGTAAATGAAATAATCTAGAATTATATAGCCTACAATCTGTGACTTTACTTCAAAGAATGGACTATTCTTCTGAATTTCTTTCATTTGCAATTATGTTGATGATATCTATTCAAATTACTTTATATAAAAATGTCATTTCCCCACAAAAAATTGAAACTATGATTTTGATATACATGCAATTTACTCAATTCATAAAGTGATAAAGGCTTTTGATAAAAAAAACCATCATAAACATTATCCCTTGAGGAAAAACTTACTTATGTACATGTATAAAAATATGATCACAAAAAATTCTCTGCTATATTTATAATCCCTTTTGTTTGTCTCTAGACAGATAAAATTAACTTTAGTCATTCTATTGTGTTTAAAAATGTGATATTGATAAGGCACTTAAAAAAATATCGTGAAACAAGACACATAAAATGTATACAAAAAAAGTGATTCTCGGTGTACCTTTTTCGTCAACAAATTTTATATACATGTACTAAACTACAATCATGTTGTTTGTAGATCTATCTATGTACTCATTTGTAGATTTCATCCTAAATTATTAAAACATGTAACTATGAATTAATGTTGCTATAGAAACACCTGACATATGCCTACTGGCATGGGTATAAAAAACAGAGAAAAAATAATTCAATGAGTCTTATGTGGTTTTGACTACGTTTCATTTTTCCCCAAGCCTGTTTCATGGTTTATTTCATCATCCCTTTTAACTCTACTTTTTTAAATTTATTTGTGTCAGTCTTACTGGCCTAAGTGATTATCCATGTAATATGTAGTCGACATGTCTGAAGTTACTTTTGACTTCATCAGTTTTAGTCATTGTAATTCAAAATGAGTCAAGGCCAGAAAGAAGCTTCTACATAAGTCAAACAAAAGCCTGGTTCCATAATAAGGGCTCTAGAGCCTTTGTGTAGGTCTGTCTTGTGTCAGGATCCAAATTGTAGGCTCTACTGCTCTATCACAAGGCAAGCATAAAGTATAGGCTGTAGAGCCTCGGCACAGGTCTATCATAAGTCAGGATTTATAATAAAGGCTCTACTGCCTAAATTGTAGGCTTGATAGCCTTTACACAAGTCAGGATCCAATCTGCTGGCTCTACAGCCTATGTACAAGTCTATCACAACTTAGAAAATATACCTGTAGTTCATTCACCAAAAATGTGTTTCAAAGTGTCAGCAAATTATCAATGAATACAAATATACAAAAAGAAAATGAAATGGTTATGGAGTCATGGCATTCCCTTCCATTACTGGAAAAGAAGCAACAACACATGTGAAACATCTGAACTTGCAAAAGCACCAATGTTGCTAGATAACTGTTTTTAAAGCAATAAGCTTCCCACAAGACACATCTTCCTCTAATACCCAGGATCTGTGGACCCCTGAGGTCCTTGGAAGATAAGACACTTAACACATTCTTACAGAAAAAATATGAAGTTGCATTATGCATTTACATGTACAAGTCATGACAAAATGAACTTGAAAGATTGCATGACCTTGACAATTTCCTACAGCTCTAGCATGACAGAGACTTAAGAGCAGTGATTGGCCCTAAAAACAAATCTATTGCAAAACAAATACTAGACAAACTCTTCAAAAATACTTTTGCTTGAAAACAGCAAAACACTTGACGACAGGTGAACAAGACTTATGTAACAGGTAAAAAAAAACCAACACAAAGAATAAGGTGATAAAGATGATAAAATTGATTTCTCATATTGCAATGTCAATATCAAGATGACCTATTACAGCAGCACTATATTTTTGATTTCATGGGACTTCTCTGAATTATGCATGGCGTTTGAATTGAAAATAGGATACCAATTAAAAGGATGACATGGAAATAGGAAAAAAATTAACATTAACATGGTTTTGCACCGTTAGAAACTGAGTACAAAGTAAATATATGCATATGGCCATTGTTTATTATCTATTTCTGCTATTTGTGCAACATTGGCCTGTTATGCAATAAAGCCAACATAAAAGCTATACATAAATATTATGGTCATTAGAACTAATGGAACTACCTGTTTTGACAGATTTATGCTCTGGTGGTGTAAGCATGCAATGCCATTGGGTAGGGATTGTAAACAATGGTTGATCTATTACACTGTATAATACAAGGCATCTTGCTCTTTGTCCATCCTGTTTACAATTTTGACAATGATTAGGCTACTGTTTAACCCGTCCAGCTCAGGTCACTTGAAATAAATGGGTCTCCCACCTGGAGGTCTTTTCACAAAAAAATCTTACAATTAAAATCATTTGTAATTGTAAACTGTCAGCAATTTTTCAATTTATCATATTTTGTATATTTTATGTAAAAACTAAATACGTGGTGAAATCTGATTCTCATGAATTATATCATAATTTGTGGAATAAGGAATTGATATTTTCATGCACTCATGACTTAGACATGAATTTTATCTTAAGATTCTTTGTGAAATAGTTCTTTAGGCCCTTAGATAGAATCTGAATAGGCCTTTTAGCCCCAGGGAAGAAACCGGGTTAAAAAAGAGTTTATACATGGCTTTAAGAACTTAAATCTGTCAAAACCAGTAATTCCATATACATGTATTGCCAAAACCATCTCTAGGGTGTTTACATGTCATGACGCAAATGTTAAAAACAAGAAAAAACAAACATAGTTAGCGATACATATAAAATAAGGACAAAGCACATAATACACAGTAGGAATGTAAATGGTGACTGAGTATGAAATAACATTCTGTGCAATGTACAAATTAAAATATATAAAATTATGTATAACTAAGAAAACTCAGTGTATTTGTTTTTTAACAATCACATAATTTATATAATATATTATGTATTTTGTTATTGTATCATCATTTCTACATATCTTGCTATCGCCTGTCTTTTGCATGTTTTTTTAATTTCATTTTAGCATTCTTATTATACATAAATATATGTCAATTTCTGTAATGAAATTTACGACTTCCTTCTTACCTCCTTTCCACAAGTATGTCTATTTCGATATATATTCGAATATCATTCATTTTATGCGAATATCATTGATTGCCGTTGAATTGGACTACAGGGAAGCAAAACAATTTAAATTTCATTACTACAAACATCTCATGTTTGTATCAGGAAAGAGTCAAGATCTGATGTGTCTTTCTATTTTTACCCTCTTGTATAGTTATTATATCTTGATCAGCTTGTTTATTTAAGATTTCAGGATACAAAATTAAAAATATAAGTAAACAAATATGACACTTATGAGATACTCAATTGTTAATCCCTCTGTAATATGCTATTGTAGAGTTTCACAAACAGATAACATTTCACTTTTCTGGATAGCAAATTTGACAAAAGACAAATATAAGGAAACTAAGATTTGAAAGACGAAATGTGATTGTACCTGGGCTATATTTCATGTACAGATAAAAAAATTATCTTCGTTTCTAAAAACAAGCTTAAATATGAGTTTCATCGGTGGGCATGCAGATATACTGCCCAGTACAGAAGTGTAAAGCAGATGCTATATTTTTGATTCGTCTCTGATAATGATGATTAAATTTGATTGTAGAATTCCATGCATCTTCTGTTATACATCTTGATGCACATGGCTTACAGTATGAACTCTGCTTACACCACAGTCGCAGGTGATCACGATTAAATAAACTGACTAAAAAATACATATATAGATTTATATGTGGTAGAGTCATGTTGACACTCATTCGTCAGCATCTCGGTAATTTGGTTCGGTCGACACAAAGTAATCGTCAAAGAAGTTGAAGAGATATTCAAATGTGGGTCGATTGGCGGCCTTCTTGTCCCAGCATTTCTTCATTATATCGTACATTGAGTCGGGACAATTGTTGGGTTTTGGTTGTCTGTAGCCTCTCTCCACCTGTTCCAGTACTTCTCGGTTTGCCATACCTGTTGTCAGGTAAAAAAGTACAGTAAGTTTATGTATATATACAGGTAAACAAAGGGTAACACAAAGATTACCAAGCTCATCTCCATGGCCTTTTTCTGATATTGATTAAAGTGTTCTTGATATGTCCACTCAAATAGAAAATTTGGTACATGGGCTGAAACTAACACTAAAATCCATCTATAAACATATACAGTCTAACCTGCCTTAGGGACTCATATTCCTTATTTTGCAGAATGTTCACACTTGCAAAATCAAGATGTGCATGTTGATGGTATTTTGATCTTTTCAAAAAATTGTGAGAAATATAGTGAAACCTGTCTTGAGAGACCGCCCCTTTTGACATGCAAATGTGGTCTTTTAGGACAGGTGGTCTCTCATGACCTAGTTTTATTCATATGATTTCTTAAAAAGATGTTTTCTCACAAGACAGATGTTTTCAAAAGACATTGGTCTCTCAAGACAAGTGGTCTTTCAGAAGAGTGATCTTTCAAGACAGTTGATCTCTCAAGACAGGAAAACTCTAAAGACAGTTGATCTCTCAAGACAGGAAAACTCTAAAGACAGGTGGTCTCTCAGAACAGTGGACTCATAGGACACTGGTCTCTCAAGGAAGTGGACTCTTAGGACATTGGTCTCTCAAGACGGGTGGTCTTTCAGGACAGTGGACTCTCAGGACACTGATCTCTCAAGGAAGTGGACACTCAGGACATTGGTCTCTCAAGACAAGTGATCTTTCAATAAAGCGGTCTCTCAAGACAGGTGGTCTCTCATGATAAATGGTCTCTCAAGACATGTTCCACTGTAGTTAGACAGACCAGCTGCACACCAGAAACTTTCCACAGACCAGACGTTCATTTGACATTCAATTATAGGTTTAAAAAAAAAACAGCCTACCATGGGAAACTTTCTTTTTTTTTCCGTTCAAAAAATTAAACTTCAAGAAAATACAGATTTACAGGTAATCATCATCCAAGAATAATCTAGCTGGTGTTTATAACAAACAGATCTACAAACCTGGGTATGGCACTTGACCATAAGTCACAATTTCCACCAACAGAATACCATAGGACCAGACGTCAGACTTGATAGTAAACTTGCCGTACAGTGCAGCCTCTGGAGCCGTCCATTTTATGGGGAACTTGGTACCTGGTAAAATTAATCATGAGATATACAATTACTGCTATTTTTTTGTCCTTTGTACGTTAAATGATATAATTCTCTATGGATTTTTTTTGTTTTGGTGGGTGGGTAGGAGGGGGGAAGGAGGGAATGGTACACTTGAAACTCTTTTAGTCATCTGGTGGCAGCCATGCTCTTTTAAAGCAGAAGTACAATTGTATCCGGGAAATGGTGACCAACCTTTCACAAGGAACTTGACAAACTCTCTTTCATGAGATGCCAAGATTCCAGTGAGGCTTGAACCTGTGTTAATTAGAGATTTGTGTATTTGATATGATAACAATTCTGCAGTGTTCTCTGCAGAAATTTTGGATAGCACAGTGACACTTACGTGTGTGTTGAACCTGACGTGGGGAGAACAGGCATGTATGTAAAATGCATCACATGGTTGATCATAGAGGTGCATTTAAAGTTAAAACATCTGTGTAGATGAACCTGTGAATCACTCTAACTTGGTCCATTATTGCTAAACATGTAAATAAAACAGGGAGATGGGAGAGAAAAACAGAGAAAAGGAAAAGCAGATGACAATGTGGTTCACTGAAATAGCACAATGGTACCACCATACTACAATGGCCTGGGGGAGACCACTGATTCTGTATAACTTATTAGTATATGTAAACTACTTTTTGTTCCCATTTTCATTCATTAATGTGCAAGGCACTATTATGCCACAGTGCCTGGGACTGGTTTGGCATATTGCCAACGAAATTGATGTTATCTCACCTACATTAACACTACCTACTTGTACACAAACAAACAATACCTTTTCAGTGCATCATTTGTGGAATATATACATGTATCTTTTGCATAAAGTACTAAAGTCAGTATTGCCTTTTATTTTTAGGGAACTACAACATGATAGTGATGTCAATGCAATCACTCTACAAAACTATCGGCTATTGTGCCCTAAAAATGAAGGTTATATATATTACAAGTATATTATACAAACAGGTAGGTTTTTACCTGTATTTTTATGTAAGATTCTGAGATATATTGTAATAAGGGGTCAATATGACCAGAAGCAACTACAATGTCACCAATATATCCCTAATATTTATAATAAGTCCCATTTGGTGCCCCACTGAGAAGCCCTCTGTAGTTATTGCTCTTGTCACAAATATGAAGTAATTTGGTGACCCAATGCCAGCCCTGCTCTTGTTACAAATATGAAGTCCCATTTGGTGCCCTGCTGTTAAGCCCACTATAGTTATTGCTCTTGTCACAAATATTAAGTCTCATTTGGTGCCCCACTGACAAGCCCTGCTCTTGTCACAAATATGAAGTCCCATTTGGTGCCCTGCTATTAAGCCCACTATAGTTATTGCTCTTGTCACAAATATTAAGTCTCATTTGGTGCCCCACTGACAAGCCCTGCTCTTGTCACAAATAAGAAGTCCCATTTGGTGCCCTGCTGTTAAGCCCGCTATAGTTATTGCCCTTATCACAAATGTCAAGTCTCATTTGGTGCCCCACTGACAAGCCCTGCTCTTGTCACAAATATTAAGTCCCAGTTGGTGCCCCAGTGAGAAGCCCTCTGTAGTTATTGCTCTTGTCACAAATATGAAGTCCCATTTGGTGCCCCACTGATAAGCCCACAATCGTTATTGCTCTTTTCACAAATATTAAGTCTCATTTGGTGCCCCACTGATAAGCCCTGCTCTTATCAAAAACCCCATTTGGTGTCCCACTGATAAGCCCTCTGAAGTAATTGCGATTGTCACCGAGCTCTTTTTACAGACACCACAAGGCATTTCCTTGTTCTTGATTCAAAACTACATATCTAATGTGTCTCCTTGAGCAGCTCTTGGAGAAAAAGTACCAAAAAGTTAAAAAATTTCTCAATTGCACATCGAGATAAATGTGGATGGTTTAGGCTGAACATATCTTCACATCTCCCACATGCAAGGGCAATATATGTAGGTATTGGTATTGTAGTTTAACGTCCCACTCAAGAATATTTCACTCATATGGAGACATCACCCTGTACCGGTGAGGGCTACAAATTTTGCCTATGCTAGGCACTGCTGGCCGTAGAGCAGGGAGGGTTCTTTAACGTGCCAACACCTACTGTGACACGGAACCTCGGTTTTTACTGTCTCATCCGAAAGACAGGGACGGTCAACCGTGGAGTGGCGCTACGCGGCTTGAACCCGGACCTTTCAATTCGCAGCTGAACATGCTAACCACTCGGCCACAGAGGCCCCAATATATGTAGGTAATGTTGTTTATGTTCCTTCCATATGTTTATAAATATGTGAATTTTAACAGACAGAAAAGCCCCTAATTAAACAGTTAATATGAATACATCCTATGAATAAGTGTATTGGAATGGATGAACTATGTCATAAGTTGGTCATGTATATGGTGTGTGATATCAAAGAATACAAGGGGGCACAAGCACACAGGGGGCATAAGATAGAGATATCTTAGAACGGCTAGACAGGTGGGAAAGGACGATTCTGCCGGGGGTGCCAGATATTACGAATCTTCCTTTTGACTTCCGATTGTCTAATATGTTTTGTAGAGCCCAGGACCCTCTGAGTTTTATGTAATATGGAATGTAACAAAATAAAGAATGTTAATTACATATCCTAACCGTTGACTCTGCAAGATAGACAAATTATATATCAAAGCTTGTCAACTTTTTGATGTAAACCAGTTAGCGTATTTTTTAGACAAACATCTTGAATTTGTTTTACTTAGTAGAAAAATAGAAAGTAAAGGTTTCATGATGGATGTTGTTTGTGAACGCACATCATAACTAGTGTAATGTTACCTAAGTTTCACATACTTGCCATGTCTCCCCCATAAATATATTTACATGTGCTAACTTCTTCAAACAAAAATGTATATCTCTCCCATAGAAAACTTAAATTTTCCTATTAATTCTTAGTAAATTTAGTATCCCTCACGTTATTGAAAATTCTCCCCATGGAAACTCCATTCATCGCAATTGAAATGTTAATTATCTATCTTTATAAGATAAAAATACAAAACATTTGAATGTAATGAATGTATCTGGTGTCGATTATACTCTTGTCTGATTATGCGAGAAAGTTTGCCAGTTTACTTGTGGATGGTATGTGTTCTCTCCCTGAGTACATTTGTAACCGGGCTCTCTACTCCACCAATAAAAACTGGCCTCCATCATATGACTGAAAAATTGTTGAGTGAGGAGTAAAGCAAAAAAAAACAAACAAACAAAACAAAAACATGCTTGTCTGAGTAAGCCAGGAATGTTGTTCATCTTACCGTGTTTTGGATTATACTCATCATCCTCAATAATCCTTGCCAAACCAAAGTCAGCGACCTTTGCAACATTATTATCGCCCACCAATACATTTCTTGCCGCCAAATCTCTGTGAATCAACTTCCTTGATTCTAAAAATCCCATCCCACTTGCAATCTGTGTTTAAAAGAAAACAACAATAACATGATATTGCAGTCCATCTTCCCTTTGCAAAATCCATTTGTCTACAGACTAAGAGGAACATTTATACATACAGTGGAACATTACCTTATTACCACCTCAAATAGGAGACCACCTCACAATAAAAACCATTAATACTGTAAATCCAGAAATGTTTGCAGAACTTTATTTTAGCNNATATCAGGTCAGTATATTTAGCGAGAAATTTACTTTGACAAATTAGTGCTCTCGCATAATTACGCGAAAATAAAATTCTCGGCAATTAAACTGGATTTACAGTATTCAATCTGTTTATCCATTTTCTTGGACACTTAGCCCTAACCTCGTGACTACCTAGCTAAACAGACCAGTGTATGCCAGCCAGATTCCACTGTGTTTTGTAAAAATACATTTTTCAATCACTACGATAAAATCTTTCAAAATGTAAATATGTTTATATCTGAAGCTAAGACTGCCAGTATTTTCATTCAAAAACTACTGAGTGAAACAACATGTATCAAAAACAAATACAGTCTAAACTGTTTTAAGAGACCCTTCAAGGGAAGGAGGAAAAAGGGTCTCATATGAGAGGCGGTCTCTTAATTCAGGTGATTTATATAGGACATCCCAATTTTAGGAACCACAGATTTAGGTCACATAAGATAGTACTAATAAGGTAGTCCTTTAATATATTGGGTCACTATGGAAGTTTAGACTGTATTGTACATCAGATCAAAAGGACATTGGTCAGTGATACTTAGATGCTTATTGAAAGAAGGTTCAACAACCCTGGAAAAAATCCTGGATCCTCACATACTTTTCATATCAGTCAACATGCTACAAGTGTCAGTTTCTGATCAAATTATGAAGCTGGCAGTAATGTGTTTTGGGAGGGACAGTTGGACAGATGATTGGACTGACACTTTGACTACTAAAAAGCTGGAGCCCCTACTGGCAGTATGACCAATAGAGAAGCATCTACATGGAGCCCTCCCTACTGGCAGTATGACCAATAGAGAAGCATCTACATGGAGCCCTAACTGGCAGTATGACCAATAGAGAAG
>JACSZP010058101.1:1640-16352 GCA_016161895.1 Pinna nobilis | reverse complement strand
ACATAAACAATCTACTTAAGTATCAAGTACAGACACCTGTATATCACTGCCCTGTGCTGAGATGTACCTCAGATACACATAAACAATCTACTTAAGTATCAAGTACAGACACCTGTAGAACAGGAGAGTTACAATCTGGAAACCCCTGTACTGACATTAAAATTGCTTTTTTAGGTGGACATAGCTAAAAATGCCTTTCACCAGGAAGCCTCAATAGATGATGAAGAGGAGGAGGAGGAGAGGGAAGCATCACCAAAGGCTGTAGGACATAATATCTATATCCTGGCCACACAAGTAAGAGTTCTGCACTTGTATTGATCATTTTGTTACAACTCAAAAAGTTCAGCTCACATGTACATGTATAATGAAAACCCTGCTGGAAGCTTTAACTTCTCAAAGTTCAGACTTGATTTCATTTTCCTGCCATATACAACTCCTTGAGTTTCTCCCCAATTAAATATATTTAAGTCATATACAGAGGAAACTGTCTATACCGGACAGTCTCCGGGACATACGGTTTGTCCGGTTTTCAGAAATATTGAAATGTTAGGTTTTGAAGAGTAACCTCCCTTTCTAACAATGTTTTATTGATTTTGCCGATGAATTTAAGTTCGTTTCTTGAATTTATGGTAATAATATTTCTTCTTTTCGTTCATAACAAAATTAATAATTGAATATTGGTTACGTTCATTCTGAGGGGGGTATGTGCAGTAATTATCTGTATTAAATAAAACACCCCATATAATGAAATCTTTAAAAAGAAACAATTGTAAAAGAGCTCAAAACTTATAACAATAGAAAAAATGAAGTAAAGTTTGAAAGAAAGATTGAGTTCATCAATGATATGGATAGGTTTTCAGTGGCGTAACTCAAAATTTCGTTGTACGCATATATGTAGATATGCAATGATTGTGATGCCGATTATTACAAGTTCCATCATAAGAATTATAAGCAGCAAAAAGCAACTAGAACCATGCTTGATCATGTTTATTATTGGGATGGATGTGATAACATACAATGCACAATAGTAAGACCGGTCTTGACCCATTACTTAGCGACTTCCGGAAGTACACGGCCTCCGGCGATTAGAAAGGTGTGAAAAATATTTCATCAATTGTCTGTTTTTCTCAGGCAAAATTAGCATACAAATGCTATATTTGGGTCAAAAATCATGTCCAGTGTCCTGAATGAACAGTGTCCTGTTTGAAGTAACTGAAAGTAATGGGGAAAATTACATTCCACCAGATTTGTCCTATTTCGCCAGGATTCCGGTTTGGACAGTGTCTGATTTAGACAGTTTCCACTGTATAAAAAGGAAACAATTTAATCTGCAAATAGTTTATGAGCTATTGCCATCACTTAGTGTCCGCCATTGGTGTTCACAATGATGTCATTGCTATTTGCAAAAATCCTCTGTAAAACTCACAAGTTGTACATGTAGTGCATGAAATTTTAATATTGATTATTTGATAAGTAGTAAATTTAATTCAATACATGTAGTCACAATCCCATTTATATAATTCATGGAAATTAGATTTCATCACTATTGGTCAATTTCATTTATGTCTTAAAATGTACACAATGTGATAAGTTGAAAAATTGCTATGTTAATGTTATATTAATTGTAAGATTATTTTGTGAAAATGGTCCTAGATTTGGCCAGAGGTGGTCCCCTCTGAAATTTAGTTTGTCATTCATACTCACCATCCAAGTGGTCAACTGCTTTAAATTCTCTTAAATGGCCATTACTACTACCAAATTTGGAGTGTAGAACTACAGATTACATACATGTATTGTACGTCATCTGGCCTGAAGGACCATCATCATGTTATCACTTGATAAACAGATCTCCTCTTTCAAATGGCCATAACTATTTTATTTCACCTTAGAATGTAGACCTACAGTTTTAAGCATTTAGATATATATTATGGATTTTGGCCATAACTACATGTACTATATTTTAAGCCACATCGCTTCAAATTTGGGTAAATGATTTTGCCATCACATAAGGCATTGTTGCCTTCATCTGTCATGTTATTAATGTTCTTCTCTAAAACCACCATGTCATTTTACTTTACAGTTATCAGTGCATAGTGAAGTGCTTGCACAACTATTAAAACCAAGTGGGGATTTGTGGGAAGACCAAGCACTGGAGTTTTATGAAAAACACACAGCACAGATCGAGGTTTGATTATCATCTTTGATAAAACAGAGACCCTTTAAGTTCATCATATTAGTCCCTCCTGTAAAAAGTAATCTCAGGAAGTGTTATTCAAAAGAATTCAGGCATGAAAATTGATAATTGAATTCATAGATTTCCATGATTTTAAGGCCAGTATGATCAAACAAATTACCTTCCATCCCTGATCCGTGATCAGTAGTCTGATGTCTGTAGTCCATATGATTGTCATGATTTAATATTCCACAATGACTACTTAAAGCCCTTGCAACATGTCAGGGCTATTCATGTACCAATCTGTTGTCAATCTTTGAACAGTTCAGTTTCTTACAATATTTGAGAAAGTACTTAGTATCTTCTTATCCTTATCATATGGTTATGTATGCAATATTTCCATAGCGTTAAAAAAGAATTGGGAAATTTAGAGTTTAAAAAGTCAATCTTGTTATCCCAATTTCTGAGAGGGTACAGAAGGGGTATATCTCAAATCTTACATGTTCCGCTTGAAATCTAGTTTTATTTGCCACATTTTGAGAGTGATCAGAAAAATCAAGGGCCCCAAAAGAAGAACTTTTTAAAGAGTGAAACCTATTATCAATATTTCTGAGGAAGTGCTGATCAGAGGTTCCCATTGCATGCCACATTTTGAGACATTCAGAAAAAAACTGGGTTCCCAACGGGGGGATTTATGTTTTAAAAAGTCAATCTCGCTATCTTTATTTGAGAAATGGCAGAGGATATTCCTCAAATCTTACATGGAGGTTCCCCTTGGGGTCCACTTTTGCATGTCATATTCTTTGAATGAACAAAAGTATTTTGGGCCTGCAAAGAGGTGTTTTTCTGAGAATTGAAGCCTGTTATTTCAGAGAGCTTTGAAGGGTAATTTCCAAATCTTGTACAAAGGTTTCCATTGCATACCCTAGTTTTACTTGCTACCTTTCAGTATCCATTATGAATGTATATAGGACATCTAAGGATGAAATTAAAAAATCAATTAGTTATCACAGAAGGTAATGAAGGAGAAGGTACTGAAGGGCTTGATAGAGAAAAAAAATGCTTGCGTAGGAGAATTTTGGATTGTAGAATAGAAGTAGGAGGTCAACTAATTGAATGCATTGAGGAAATAAAGGGATTGAAGGAGAAATATTTGTTTGTCATAAGTTTATCAAAGATCTAAGGATGGTGGGTCAAGTCATCCTTCTAGGATTTCTTGTTCCTCGGATGACCACTAAGCCCCTTGGGCCTCTTTCTGTAGTATAAGAATGACATTACTTGTACCATGGTTACTCCAGGGTAGCTTAACTCTTGCACCTTCTAAATACACCACCTAATTTGTCTAAGTATCAAGAAAGTGAGTTAAAACATTGTTAGGTCTTCTGAGTAAACTCAGGATCCTGTTCCCCTCTGCCGTTGTCGGTTCATAAACTTCTAATATTTTTTACTTCTTTTCAAAAACCAGTGAGCTAATTTCAACCAAATTTGCCAGGGATGAATATGGGTGATGCAGATTCAAGTGTGTTCAAACCATTCCCCCCCCCCCCTGCCCTAGTACCAAAAAGGTTCAAATTTTTCAACTTTAAAAAATATATTCTTAATATTCTTCTCTGAAAGCACAAGGCCAAATCTACTGATTTGTGAAATATATCATCCTTTTGGGGTGTAGATTTAAGTTTGTTCAAGAGAAGGCCCTGTGGTCATTTTTGGTCCTGTCCTTGGGTTAAACATTTCCCATGGGTTACTAAAGGATTTTACGTTTTGGGCTTTTTCTCAGGAACCAATTGGCCAATTTCAACCAAATTCATTACTCAGATGACCAATAAAGCCCCTTGGGCCTCTTGTTATATGTACGATCAATTTTTTTCATCAATTTATAAAACATTTTCTCTGTTTAATATCTAATTTGTATCTGTTCATGTTGGACCTTTTTGTTCATATGCTATGCTTCATTGCATTTTAGATGCAAGTACTGTCATTGCTTTTGTTTTGAACTGTGGTGTGAGTTAGTGTTGTAATCCATGTGCTTTATGTTGCAGATTGTTAGGCAGGACAGGACTATGGAGAGAATTGTGTTTCCTATCCCGGAGATATGTGAGTATCTTACAGAGGAGACAAAGACCAGAAATTATTACACTGCAGAGAGAGATGAACAAGGAAGCAAAGTCTCTGATTTCTTTGACAAAGTAGAGGACATGTTTGCAGAGATGAGGTGGCAGAAAAAATTAAGAGGTAAGTTAGTATTTGCCAATACCACTGTTACTAGCTTTGTCAATGTTGCTTTTTACCACCTGAAATTACTTGATTTTATATATGGTTTTACTCTTGTATTTCAGCCAATCCATATTTGTCCTGGTTTAGCAGCCACATGTCTCTATGGAGCAGTATAAGCTTTAATTTTGCTGTGCTTCTGAATTTCTTGGTTGCTTTCTTTTACCCATTCACAGATGCAAAGAAAGGTATTGGTTTTATGTTTACATATCATTTCTATCTGTCAAAATCTGCATGATATCAGTATTTGATAAGCAATAGAAGTTAAAGTTCTTAAAGACATTCACATTAGTGATGTTAGGAGAGTGTGATGTCTAATACTCAATTCTAAAATATTTGATTTGAACATTTGAAATTTTATCAGACTGTCAAAACCTCTGACTATTGAACCATTAGACCATAAAGGTATAGCCACTAAATAATCTGTGCTTCAGATGTGAGCATAGTCAAAGAAATACTGGAGCATGTGTTGATAATCAAATCTATATGTATGTATTACATAATCAGTTATCTCCACCTTACACAAATACAATGTATTGACCTTATCTACATTTTGTATGACATAATCTCTTGTAATGATAGTTTTCAAACACTCAGCATTGGTAAGGTTTTTTGTTCTGATAACACAAACAGTTCCAGGTGTCACATGGCACATGCATTGGTCCCATTTATTTACATGTATAAAGGTTTTGATTGATAAACTGATATCAAAATTATTAAGTATCTTGATTAAAAAGTAAATTTCTATATCAAATTGGTATACCTTGTTTGAACATTTTGTTTGTGTTTATTTGTCATGTAAACACATTTAATTTCTATATTGCAGAACTTGATCCCAGACTTTCTGGTCTTGTTTGGACAGCAATGTTTGGATCCTTAGCCTTGGTCATTACAGTTGGGGTGAATCCTGCAGCAATCCGAACTCTTATTGTGTCAACTATTCTAAGATTCATATTTTCCGTGGGCTTAGAACCAACTCTGTGGCTGCTAGGTGCATTTAATGTAAGTTTAATCTTAAATACTTAATGTGATGTTTATACTTGTATATACACAGTTATCCAGCTCAGAATGTTTCTCATTGAAAGGCATCAAGCATCTTGAGAATACCTGATTAATGATTCCTGTTCACTAAACTTGAGCTTCATTTATTTACAGGTCATGAACAAAGGCATATTTCTCATCAGTATGATGGGCAACCAGGGGACATTCACCAAACCACTTCAACAAGTACTCACTGATTTCAAGTTCATGTACCATGTAGTATTCTACTTACAGTTTTGTGTCTTAGGCCTGTGTGTACATGAATTTTTCTACAGTATTTTGGTATGTTGCAATTTTCACTTTATAAGAATTTGAAAAAATTCAAAGCTATTTACCATATTGTAGTTTTAGCATAAATGTAATGTAATGCAATTAAAAATGGTAAAACACCTATAATATAGAATTGAGAAATATACATTATCCTGAGCATTGTTAATTGACAAATTGTACTTACTTCATATTGATCTAAGTAGTATATCAATGTTTACTAATGGCATATTTGGCACAAAGAGACCTATGCTTACCGGTATGTGTTTACCTTGTGGAATAGAATTCATAGCAGAAATCTGTTGTTATGGATTATACTGAAGGGATCATAACATTGCTGCTGGCTTGAACTGACTTACACCCTATTGAACATCCCTCTAGCTAGCTACTGGTTCTGATAAATCTGAATATTTCCATTTCATCATTCCCTCTGATGTCCAATTACTAATATACTTATCACTTGCTTGCCTTATTTGTAATATTTATATCTATAGTAGTCCAGGTCAGATATTCTGCTTCTTATATGTACAGTGTATTTTTGTTTTACACAGACATACACAATGTATGTATAAACCATGATTTTGATTCCAGCTGTTAGACGTGGTGTACAGAGAGGAAACCTTGTTAAACGTGATCAAGTCTGTCACAAGAAATGGCCGTTCCATTGTACTGACTGCTGTTCTGGCCGTGATCCTTATCTACCTGTTCTCCATCGTTGGATATGTCTGTTTCCAGGAAGATTTCCTGATGGAGGTGGAAACATTAGGACTGCCACTAAAGTCTGGTGAATAATTAGATAAAAAAGCACAACTGTTTGATACAGATGAATAAATTTAGAGATCTTAGAAAAGGGGAAAAGTACAGTCTGTCATAAAACTAATAAATATGAACATAGGGACAAGTTCTAGAGAGAAGTGTTTTGTAAATCGGACGAGTGACTTTTTAAATATTTTTCTCACCTTGTATCTTTGAGAAAGAAGGGGAAAGAACAGTCTGTCATAGGTCTATCAAAGGTCTAATAATTGTAGGCGTCACAAGATCTTTCTAGGATCTCTTGAGTTTGTTTGTTTTTTTTTAGGTTTTTTTTTTCATGGCTATTTCTGAGAAGGTACTGAAAGGATCTTCCTTAAATATTGCATGAATGCTGAGAGATCTAAGAGAAAGAAAGGATAAGATGATTTTAGAGGTCAGGTGCCTTCTGGGATCTTTTGCTTTACTTGATGCAATATCAAAATAATGTGGCATTAACTCCTTGAGTAAAGTCTTAGCCAGTATTATCTTTCTTATATTCATGATTACATAGTTATGCTATGGTTTGTTGTATGGATTTTATTCTAAATAGATTACATTTTGTTAACCTGAACTTTATATATCTATGGCTTAGTTGTATGATGTATTTGAGTGTGTGTATATATAAGGTGTTTTGTATGTGTTTGTAGATATAAATGGTACAGAGGAGGGGTCATGTTCTGCGGATAACTGCTCCATTAGTGACAGAGTCAAGTACTATCTTAAGACATCAACAGGTAAGGCTGTAAAACTTCACCTCCTCTGATTATATACTCTTAAATCAAATCTTATGCAAGAACAGCTTGAGGTATTAATGTCTCATAAGTATTTAGGATCTGTTAGTATTAGTAATCATGTACTTGTACAATCTTTTCAGACATTGGTGATGTTGGAGAAGATGGGAAACAGAGAGTATGTGACTCCCTTATCATGTGTATCATTACTTCACTCAATCAAGGACTACGAAATGGAGGGGGTATTGGAGATATGCTAAGGAAACCAGACAGCAGGGTGGGTATTCAAACTTAGTTTTCAAATATGAGTTAGATGTTCACTTTTTACAACTCTTTTAGTCGCTAACTTTTGCTAATTCTGAAATATTTATACAAATAAGGCTTAAATATGCCAAAAATATTCAAAAAATTTCTTGTTAGAAACCTGAAACCCAATAGCAACGAAACTTTGCCTGATAAGTCCTCAGGTGGTCCCCTCTCAAAATTGTGTCAGACATCCCACCCACCACCCAAGATGGCTGCCATTGTTGAAAATAGAAATTTCTTCAAATGGCTATAGCTACTTTATTTACAGTCAGAATGTCTTCAAATTTGGTATGTAGAACTGAAATGATGAACTTTTAAATAGATTGTAGGGGTTTTTATATGAAAACTGAACTTTTGCTAATTCTGAAATATTTATGCAAATTGGGCTTAAATATGCAAAAAATATTCAAAAGTTTTCTTGTCAGAAACCAGAAGCCCAATAACAATGAAACTTGTTGGCCTGATAAGTCCTCAGCTGATCCCCTCTCAAATTTGTGTCCGGCATCCTAACTCACCATCCAAGATGGCCACCATTGCTAAAAATAGAAATTTCGTCAAATGGCTAAAACTATTATATCTGAAGTCAAAATGTCAAATTTGATATGTAGAACTGAATTTATGAGCTTTTAAATATATATTACAGGTTTTTAATGATCATTGAACTTTTGTCATTTCTGACAGATTTATGCAAATAAGGTTTGCATGAATATGCAAATAAATATTCAAAATTAAAATGAAAATGTGCCTTATTAGTCCTTAAAAACTGAAGAATTTTTCAACAACTTCTGCTGGCCTTAGGTTTGCCAGGTGAGTGATTCAGGCAATTTAGAGTCTCTAATTCGCTTATAAGTCAAGTTTTTACACTTGAAAATGGACTAAAATACGAGGGGGTCGACTTATAAGCGAGTCAGAAAAAAATATAAAAAATCCTGGGTGGTTTTGTGTCATTTCTTTTACGTAAGTTGGCAAAATTTGCAGGGATCAAGGATTCTGATCGTCTGCACAACATCAAGGGAACTATTATTCGTTGAACCTTTTTTAAGCAAACGTAATCAAGATATTTCAAGTTACAGTATATCATGATGAAAATAAATTATATACTGCTAAGTGTTATGATTATATCACCCATGGAAAAAAAATGTCAAGTACACAGGTGTTCTAAAACCACTTCAGATTCCCAAGCCCAGTGTGCCTCTGGCTTCGAAAACCTCCTGATGTTTTATCTATACCACTATTGTTAACCAGGCGTGACATTCTACATGTAATTCCTTTTTTTAAAAGTAGATCTAATTATTTATTAATTAATTTTATTTAATTCGATTTAAAATTTTGCATATAAAAACGATATTTTCCCCAATTTGAAAAAAAACCTTTTCAATTTATGAACGTGTATTTTTTATCAAAGCCAACATGGATCTTACAGTATTGATTATCATGATTCTTTTAACGAATAAAGGCATGTCGGAAGATCTTTTAGATTGGGGTGGCGGAACTGGAAGGGGAAGCAGGCGCGGATCTAGCTTTTTTCATCAGAGAGGGGGGGGGGGCAAGAGGCCGGCGGTATGCGGCTACCGTAAGGCTCCCAGTGGGTCTACGGAAACGCACTGATGGGGGTCCAGTGGGTAAGAGGCTGGGGACCTGGATTTCCACATTTTATTTCCGCTAGAAAATAATGGGAAACCATTACCTAAAATTTGATGTATAATAACGAAAATAATTGTGACTCTTTATTTTCGTTATTGTACAAAAATCTTAAAGATATGAAATTATGAAAGTATTATTTAGCATCACCAGCGTGGTCCGTGGTGTATTAGGTATTTCACTTCTACTATTTTAGTGGGTTTATCATGATATTTTTCCTGAGAATAGTTAAGACTTTTTGTTAAGACAGGATATGTAATCAAAGATGCATATGCAGTCTCTTATACTTAACCTCTTTTTCCCTGCAGGAGCCTTTGTTTGTAGCCAGAGTAGTGTATGATCTGCTGTTTTTCTTCATCATCATTATCATTGTCCTGAACCTTATCTTTGGTGTAATCATCGACACATTTGCTGATCTCAGAAGTGAAAAGCAGCAAAAAGATGAAATTTTGAAAAATACCTGTTTTATTTGTGGTAAGTACCTTTATTGTGTAAGGACTTTTGTAATTATTACCCATTTAATTTATTGACCTCAGTAATACCTTTACCATAGACTATAGATATGATCTGAACTAGTTTTAGAATGAAATACGCCAGGACCCAGTTGCAGAATGCATAATTAAATTAACTTGTAGTTAGCACAAACTACATGACAATTCATTATCATATGTATAGTAAGTCTGTTGTAGTTTTCCTAAATATTTTATCATACATGTACATATATGCAAAGTATAAAAATAGCATTAACTTCATCAAACTGACAATAAAGCCATCATTATGACAAGCAGAAAATAAGGCAGTGTTGTATCATTTATATCACTAATTTATTCTAGCTTTTTACTGACACTGATTTTTGTGTTAAGTTTTGCACTTTTTGTAAAATTGTAGAGTAAAAGCATATGACACAGAACAGTAAATGTCACAATATGTAGATTTTAATTTAAATTGTAGATGTAAATAGTATGCATGTTTTTTTTTTCTGAGGAATTGTAAGAAATTCTTTTGCTTTTTACTCCTCCTTGCACAAAACCGTCAGTTTGCTGAGCAAATACAAAACCGACAGTTTGCTGAGCAAATACAATATGCAATGACAAGCATTTTGAGAATGTAACGTCTTTATTGTATTGAATATTATCTGTTGCCAACCTTTTTTTTTATTATTTCAGGACTGGATCGAAGTGCCTTTGATAACAAATCAGTTTCCTTTGATGAACATAAAACTAAAGAACATAATATGTGGCATTACTTAAACTTCATTGTTCTAGTTAAAGTGAAAGACCATACTGAGTTCACAGGACCTGAAAGCTATGTGCATGCAATGGTCAAGGTAAGAAATTTTGTCTAGTGTGTCTACATGTAATCGTTCATTTTAAAGAATTTTAACAATTAATTTTATTAACCTGAAATTTCCTGTCTCATTGTGCTCCTAAGCATGGGCTATTTGGTCGAAGTCCATCTTCCATGTAGCATCTTGCAATATACTGACTTAAAATGTTTCCAACTACATTTACATGCTGCAGAAAAATAAAAAAAATGTTAACCATATAGACATGCTGTTTGCATACCAAGATAATGGAAGAAATGCTGTTGTTGCTGAGTTGTTCAAAATTCAAATTGTGCAGTGAGGGTTCTTGGATGAACTTTAACCGCCACTACTACTGTTACACAGGATCTTTCATTTGAAGAGCAGGAAATCCAAGTGTTCCTACACTTCTGATTTCTTCTGTGATCCTTGTGCTTTTCCTGACATTTTGCAGTTTTCCCTACACTTTGCAGAGTTTCCCTGCGCTTATGTTATATCATGTGATTCGTGTTCATGTTCTTAGCATTGTGCACAGTTTTTCGCTACACAAATGCTATGTTCTTTTTCTTTACATTTTGTGACTTTTACATGCCTTTTGATTTCTTATGTGACTTTTGTGCTTTTTTAGGTCACCAAAGCCAAATGATCATGTTGACCTATTGTGATTATGTTTTGTCTGTTGTCCTCTGTTGTTAATTTTTCTCATTTTCGACTTCTTCTCAAGAACCACCAGTCAGATTTCAACCAAACTTGGTAGAAGGTGACCTCATATGAAACCTCATAAAGTGTGCAAACTAAAAGGGACCAGCTCCCTTATGGACCCCAAAAGGGGCAAAAGAATGATGAAATTGGTTACATCTTTTAAAATCTTCTTTTCATAAACCAATGATAAAAATTCTTTCAAATTTAGATAATGTAATTGTGAAGTCAATATCTACAAAGTTTGTAAAGGAAAATCAAATTAGTCCATAAATGTGCCAATAGGGGGCGCTTGAAGTGCCATGGGGGATTGTTTTATGGATTTTGTTTATTAATAAAAAAATAACTGTGAAACTGTTGGATTTATAATACAGTCGAATCTTGAAAACTCAAACGTTGATCTCTCGAAGCTACGGTCCCAACTTTTTCAGCTACGGTCCCAAAAGTTAACTCTCGTTCTTTCGAATATTGACGTCGGAATTTTCGATCTCTCGAATAAATCTCAACAGTCCAAAGCTTAAAATACCTATGAAATATCATCTCATTCTTTTGAAATGCTTTCGGCAGACATTTCAATTACCGGCTGTTTATTTAGCAATCAAGATGACGACAATGTTAAATTATTTAAGAATATTTACCAAATGGAGGATGCATAATAAGAATAGTGTACGGAAAAGGGAGTGAAAAAGAGAGTTTGTGTCAGCGGAATAGCGCTCAGCTTGAGAGATCATATTTTTGAAAACTCAAAGTCTCAAAAACTCAAAGTTTATCAGCGGTCCCGAGCACTCTGAGTTTTCGAGTTTCAACTGTATATGATTATTGTTGCATAATTGTAGACAGCAATGAGTTCTACCATAATTGAAAGTGTCAAGGTCATGGGGTCAAAGGTCACAGAGCATTTTGAAAATTCAAAATTTCAGTTAATGCCAAATACATGTATCTCAGAACCTATTGGATTTTCAATATATGGTTACTGTTACATAATTGTAGACAGCAATGAGCTCTACCATCATGGAAAGTGTCAGATCAAAGGTCAAGGTCACAGAGCAATTGAAATTTTGGAAGCCAAATATCTCCAAAACTATTGGATTTTCAATATATGGTTACTGTTGCAGAATTGTAGACAACGATGAGTTCTACCACCATGATAAGTGTCAAGGTCATGTGGTCAAGGTCACAGAGCAATTTGAATTATTTTAAGCCAAATATCTCAAAAACTATTGAATTTTCAATATATTGTTACTTTTGCATTATTGTAGACAATAATGAGTTCTACCATCATTGAATGTCATTGCCATGGGGTCAAAGGTCAAGGTCACAGAGCAATTTGAAAACTCAAAATTTCAAAAGCCAAATATCTTGGTAACTGATGGATTTTTAATATATGGTTACTGCTGCATAATTGTAGACAGCAATGAGTTCTTCCATCATCATGGAAAGTGTCAGATCAAAGGTCAAGGTCACAGAGCAATTGAAATTTTGGAAGCCAAATATCTCCAAAACTATTTGATTTTCAATACATGGTTACTGTTACATTATTGTAGACAACAATGAGTTCTACCATCATGGAAAGTGTCAAGGTCATTGGGTCAAAGGTCACAGCAGTTTGAAATTTTTGAAGCCAAATATCTCAAAAACTTTTGGATTTTCAATGTATGGTCACTGTTGCATAATTGTAGACAACAATAAGTTCTACCATCATTGAAAGTGTCAAGGTCATTGAGTCAAAGGTCAAGGTCACAGAGCAATTTGAAATTCTAGGAGAAATCTGACCAAATGGTTCCATTTATTTCTCATTTGCCCCTTTTTCAAATTTTATTTTGCTGAAACTACATACAGTCTAACCTGCCATATCTACCCACTGAATTAAAGTAAAATCTGTTTTATGTGACCCAAATGTATGTTTCCTAAAATGGCTTTTTCCTATAAATCACCTGAATTAAGAGACAACCTGTCATATGTGACCCTATTTGCTCCTTCCCTTGGAGGGTCTCTTAAAACAGGTTAGACTGTATATGTTTGAATAAAGACGACAAAATTCATCGGGGTTCCTTGTTGGCATATTGTATCTGTAACAATATTTGCTCAGGTGACCGTTAAGGCCCATTGGGCCTCTTTTCTTGACATTCTATAATTTGTTCCCACCATTTGATTTCTTACGTGACCCCTGTGCTTTTTCTTGACATTCTAGTTTTTCCCTGCCTTTTGAATTCTTATGCGACATCTGTGCTTTTTCTTTACATTTTGTAGTTTTTCCCTTCCTTTTGATTGCTAATGTCACCTTTATGCTTTTTAGCTGACCTGAACTGAAGGTTCAAGTGAGCTTTTCTGATCAAATTTAGTCCGTCTCTCCGTCTGTCTGTCCGTCTGTAAACTTTGAACATTTTCAACTTATTAAGAACCACTGGGCCAATTTCAACCAAACTCGGCACAAAGCATTTTTGGGTGAAGGGGATTCAAGTTTGTTCAAATGAAGGGTCAGGCCCCTATCAAAGGGGAGATAATCGAGAAAAATCAAAAATTGGGTGGGTGTCTTAAAAAATCTTCTTCTCAAGAACCACCGGACCAAAAATCACTAAACTTATGTGGAAGCATCCTGATAGAGTGTAGATTCAAATTGTTCAAATGGTGGCTGTCGGGGTCAAGGTGGGGCCACAATAGGGGCCCAAAGTTTAACATTGGTTATTTGGGAAAATATCTGTAAAAACCTTCTTCTCAAAAACAGCAAGTGTAAAATTTATCAAATTAATATGGGAACATCCTGATAGAGGGTAGATTCAAGTTTGTTCAAATGGTAGCTGCCAGGGTCAAGATGGGGCCACAATAGGGGCCCAAAGTTTAACATAGGTTTATATAGGAAAATATCTTTAAAAATCTTTTTTCTCAAGAACAGCAAGTGTAAAATTTATCAAATTAATATGGGAACATTCTTATAGAGTGTAGATTCAAGTTTGTTCAAATGGTAGCTGCTGGGGTCAATATGGGGCCACAATAGGGGCCCAAAGTTTAATATAGGTTTATATAGGAAAATATCTTTAAAAGTTTTCTTCTCAAGAACTGTTGATATAAAATTTATCAAATTAATACAGGAGCATCATTATATAGTGTAGATTCAAGTTTGTTCAAATGATGGCTGCTGGGGTCAATATGGGGCCACAATAGGGGCACAAAGTATAACATAGATTTATATAGGAAAATCAAGAATAGCAGGTGTACAATTTATCAAATTCATATTGTAGCATCATTATTTCGTGTAGATTCAAGTTTGTACAAATGCTGACCTCTGGGATCAAGGTGGGGCCACAAAAGGGGTCCAAAATTTAACAGACGAGAGGTTTGTCTTTGTCCATACCTTTCAATAGTGACACATTGTAAATCTAAAATTTCTGCATGTATGTGATATGTTCAGGTGAGTGATGTGGTCCAATGGGCCTCTTGCTCTTGACATTCTATAGTTTTTCCCTGCCTTTTGAATTCTTATGTGAAAT
>JACSZP010058097.1:0-10393 GCA_016161895.1 Pinna nobilis | reverse complement strand
GGTAATTTTTGTTTACCTATTATAATCTCTGATAACATGTACATGCTGGTGGGAACAATTTACACTTCAGTATCAGTATTGCCATTTAAATTGTCAGATGATGTCATTGTTTACGCCATGTTGTTATTTATTGTTTGTACTCGTGCATTGTTTACGCTTTGTTTTCTATTTATAGTATTATTTACAGTGCGGCGGTTTGAGTATGACGGTCTCTGTATAAAACTTTTATTCTACATCTCAGTACTCCATATGCTTTGTCAATTTGTTTCATGTGTTAAAACTTCAATATATGTATGATAAAAATGTACTAGTTTGTTATCTTTTGAGGGAGCAATCATTATTTTTTTTAAAGAGGGAGGAAGTTTGAGTGAAAATCTGAAAGAATAGACATGATTCTCTTTGATTGATGAACAAACAGGTTTGAGGATTACTGTCATTGCAGTGGCCCATTGCTCATTGGTCAGTCTGTTTGACTTCTGATCCTAGGATCATGGGTTAGAATCTGTGCCATACTGTGGTAGCTTTCCCTATTCTTCCGGTGAGACAATTAAAACTGATGTCTAGTGTCATAGTAGGGGTTGGCACATTAACCCTTTCAACCCAAAGTATCAGAATGGTATGCTCTATTCCATTGNNCTATATCGGTCTGTAGTGTTGAAAGGGTTAAAGAAGTGTAACTGCTCAATGCCGAGTGCCTAGCATAGGCTAAAGCCGAACTTATAAATTGGCATTGCAGGTGACGTCTCCAAATATGTGAAAGATCTATGAGTATGATGTTAAACAATAATACAAAAAACAAAAAAAACAAAAAAAATTGAATAGTCATCAAAAGGAGTATACAATACAAAAAGACAGGGGTAAACAGTTAGAGATAGTTAAAAGAGAGAAATTATAAAGTAAAGACCACACATTTTTATCAACCCTCCTTAAATAAGATTAAATGGTTGCTCCCTTGCTACATGTGAATAGTTTAGAATCAAATTCTGTGACCGACTTCACTCTACAAGATGTTATGAGTATAACACAGCGGGGCACCATAAAGCTTAAGAAGTTACTTAAGTCTAAGAATTTTATAAACTCCAGCTTCTCAGTCAATCAGAATTCAATATTCATTGGAATACAGAAAATTCTCAGACTTAAGTTAATTCTTAACTTTTATTGGGTTCAGGCCAGATCTTAGGAAACTTTTGAAAATTTGTGTTCCAGCATATCCTTAAACATACCTCTTTCAAGTCTCTACTCATGCGGCACTTGAATGTGTTCCCTTGACAATTCATATTTTCTGTTCTCCTTGATTTCTATATCCAAAGCTGTCATTAAAGCTTATTTTGGAAAATCCTGAGTACGAAGATACTTGCTTTCTGTTTTAATTGTATCTCGCTAATTATCGCCATTTTTAATATGGACAGTGATTGTGATTATATCTTTACTTATAGTAAGTTGATTTATATCAATGCTATATAGATCTGTGGATGAGGTGAAATAAATTTATTTTCAACTTTGCTATGAATGAATGAATACAAAATAAAGATAAATTTTGTACATTCTAGTTTTTGTAGTCCCTTTTCAATGAAAACCAAATAATAAGACTATAATTTGGTCAATAACAAATTGGCTCAGGTTAAGTTCCCATAGCAGATATAGTCTCTGTTGTCAAGTAGCAATGGATGCTGCACTGATTAGACAATATGTATTCAACAAATCAAAATCCAAGAAGTTGACATTTGATATACAACGTACTAAACTCCTACTGATGACATCTATCTTCAATTCTTTTTAATTCTAATAGCCGGGTTTTGTGTTCATCTGGGTTATTATATACAGTCCATAACTAGATGTGCTGCGAGCAATTTGTTCCACATATGCAGTTCTGATCTATGTATGAAGTAGCAAGCAATAAGGTTGAATTTTGTCATTCTTTTGGTATCTTTTAAATTAAATTTTCCATGAAATTGACTAAAAAAAATTTTTGTATTAGATTTGTCTCTTTTGAGGCACATATGCCTTTAGTTACAACCCTTGCTTTATTTCTTTTTTTCCTTTTTTTTTTTTTTGGGGGGGGGGGATGAAATTTTACTAACATAAACTAGCCCAAACTGGGAATATCATGCAACAATTGGGACAAATTCTTGTGCAAGTCTTTTCTATTTTGGATGAACTCAAAACTGGGCTAAAGGATCTAAGGCATCAAGTTGAGGATTATTGAATAAGCGATGACTACAGACCAAACAACCATATGTGTGACAGTGTTTAACAAAGTGTCAGTTGTGAAATAATTAAAGGTGCACTTAAATAGCAAAACTGAAAATAATGGTACTATATACACACACAAACACAGGAGAAAACTATTACAAAAACACATAGATCCACCAAAGGCATTTCTTCAGATTTTGATTGGTGGATCTAGATATGAAACATAACAAGTAACACAAGAACATGCTGTACGATAGTTTATTTTTAATTCATCTCGACATAATTCTTACACATACATATACAATTTTTTTTATTTAGACAAGTCCATGAATATGTGCTTTATTTTATCCATAGGTAGTCTGCAACATGAAAATCGTCCGAGCGATAAAGCACACAAATGAGATGATGCTAAAGAAATAAGCTAATGCTTACTGTAGCGAGTTTCTGTACCTGTTTCATCTATGTCCATCAATTTTATGACAGACAAGTTTAACAAATGTCTTAAATATTAAAAAATCTCCATCCAACCAAAACGTACAACAACCATTGCACAAATTATTGCATAAAACAACCATTTTTCACTTTCTTCAAGTCCAGGGTTTTTTTTTTTTGGATTCAGTATCCGGAAGTTTACAATCCAGTCTTACATATTCAGTCATAATACACATTCATCTTGTAGTGACTCCCCAAAGAATGGAAAACTGAAGTCTACAGTGAACTATATGCACTAAATGACCTTGTAATCACATGACACTTTGTTAAAACTGTTATTATCACACATGGCTGTTCTTTGTTGCTAAGTTAGTTCCATGGCCTTTGAGCTCTCACCTTGTGACCTTGTCAGCATGTAAGCACTATACTGTTGTGGTATGCTTTTGAACAGTCTTATTTTCTGTCGAATCTGCTTAGGTGTGTCTTGGTAATAATTTCTTCTATCTCTTGCCATGGCCTGTCAAGTAAAAAAAAATCAGATGCATCTGAGAAAAGTTTGATTTTATCTTAAGAAGAATAAGTAAAATTTCCTTCATATCCTACCATTTGATGATCAAATTACACGGAAAATACATCCTGCATTCAAAAGATCCTCTTGTACTTGTGAAATATAGCAATAGTTTCATAGCCCTCAAATATTATTTTTGAGAGTATGAACTGCTAGAAGTTTTGTCTACAAGTGATTCCGCCAACCGTAATGACTACACACAGGGTATAAAATTAGCTCATCCCAGCAAGCTAGTGAAAGGGATGAAAAATTGAGAGTTGTAATGGTCACAAACGGCGAGTACTGATCAAATAATATTGTCATACCTTCTGTATGAATCTTGTAATCTAATTGGTAGAGAATGATGTATCAATTTTGAATATCACCAGCTCACTTTACAATCATAAAGGAGCCAGGGTGATGTTTCAAGAAATGTAACATGCGCCAACACTCAAGTGTGCTTATCAACCATCATCACATTCATTACAGTGACATAGTATGTCATGCATCATGCATGTATATGTAAAATTAAATCGATCCGAAATGAATGGTGATTAAACAGTCTAATTAAGAATAAAAAAAAACCAAGTTTGACAATCAGTATCATGAAATAAATATTACATTCCTGAGAGGAAGACATTGCATGCTTACCATCCCTCAGAATACATCGTCAACCAAAGTTTTGGCTCTGTCAACAATGCTTCCTTGGGATGGAAATATGCACCCTCACCTTCTAATGAAGGTTGATTCATCGGCTGCATTGTTGTTTTACATCTCATTCAAGAATCTTTCACTTATATGGAGATTTCACCCATGCAGATGAAGTACGACAAATATGACCCATGCTCAGCACTTGTTCAACAAGTCAACACCTCCTCTGACCCGGAACTTCAGTTTTTATTGTCTCAACTGAAAAACAGGATAAGCCAACCACAGCATGATTGGGTTTCAGACTCTTTACCTCACAATCAGAAGGTGAACATGCTAACCCCAAATGTAATACAAATGTATTTATACAGTAGCTTATTGATACATACTTTGTAATCTTCCCCATATTTATCCATCATGTAGGTACAGTACTTCACTTCCTCTTCTGACAGCTTCATTGTCTTCTCTAAAGGGAGGCTAGCTTCCTGCTCTAGTTCTGCAAGAGTTATAGAGACCCAGACTGAGTAACACTGACACATGATATAAATTGTCGAATGCACTGGGAATATATCAAAATACAAAATGGGGATGAGTCTTGGTGTAAGCAATTTTGGCTGTGGAGAGAGGCATTTTGATACATCCCCATAATGCTGTCAATATACACATACATTAAACTGTTAACTACCGACCGTAATAGACCATTCTTATACAACAGAAGAGAGCACACAATTTAAATACTTAGGGTTAAAGGGATTAGTCAATGATCTGTACCATACTAATTCAGGATGCAATTTTTTCTCTTTTATTCTCTATAATAACGGAAAGATTACATAAATTCATAACCAAACAAAGCAAACTGAAAAAATTGGGCTAATTTATCCTCTCTAGAGTTAACATTTAGATCTTTAATTTTGTATTGCCTACAATGTATGATCAAGAGTCTACCATATCAAGAAAAATCTGAAAAAAGGATGTGCAAATGGGACACAACTCCGAAAATATTTCACTTATGTGGAGGCAACATTGAATACTAGTATAGGGCTTCAAATTTGGCACATGCTCAGCACTTCTGGCCATAGAGCAGTGAGGGTTCTTTAAGTATTTAACATGTAGACACTTACTGTAACACGGGACGTCTTGTTTTTACAGTCTCATTAGAAAGACAGGAAAAGCCATCTGCCTTTGAAGTACATGTATTCAGACACATGATCAAGCCTTACAATGGAATTTCAGAAAACTAGGTACAGATATGTAACAATTCTTGATAAATCATTATCTACAATATTCAAACACAGAAAAATATACATAATTTCACAAGGATTTTTTCAATGATGAGTAAGATGTCTCTAAAAAAATAGGTTAGACGTGAAATGGACGAAGGCATGCAGAGACGGACAGATAGAAGAGTTGAGACAAGAATACAATATCCCATTCTGTCAAAACACTGTCAATAAAAAAAATAACAAGGGATTAAACAAAATATTCTACAGTACCATACCTTTGACAACATGTGACTTTGTCATCTTTTTCTCTGATGACAAATTGTCAGATTTATTGGACTTCCCTCCTGGAATCATTTCCTACAAGATAAAAGAATGTACATGAACCTATCAACCCTTCAAAAGCAATAGACTCTTCAGTAAATCAATGATTAAGTTGAATTTAAATGTGTCTTTAGGGGTGAATGGGTTAACGCACATGGTTTTCATCCCAAAATTTACAAATCAAAGGGGAAAAAACGACAAATAACACTGGGAAAATGGTAGAATTAAAAATAACTGTTTTCATTTAACCATAATTAATTCATGGGCAACTGAAAGGTTTTTCTACATGTACATTTCTACTTTTAAGCTCAGTATATATCTGAACACAGGATATGCCTTTGGTATACTTACTTTTGTGCCTGGAATCTTGAGGGTTTTGTTTGGATCCACCGATATCCCCATTTCTTTCATGTTCCACTGGAGAGACTTTTTGGAATTCCATGCCTGCTTAATCTGTTTGCTGAAAACAAAGACAATATTTCATAATAGGCCATAAGAAAAAACTCTTCCAACTTACTGGAGAATTGAATATATATCTTCAATTCAAAAAGGGGTCATCGTCGCCTAGTAGTTAACTTGTTCATCTACTGATCACGAAGTCATGGAATCAAATCCAACCACACTGCTGTTTGCTGTCCCTGTCTTTCAGATGAGACAGTAAAAACTGAGGTTCTGTGTCAGAGTAGCCTGTGTCAGCACATTAAAGAATCCTCCCTACTCTACAGACATAAATGCCAAATTAAATATAGGCAAAATTTGACACCCTTCACTGGCACACAATGACATCCAACTATTAAAAAAACTAAAGCAGTGCAGTCCTGATGGGACGAATACCATCAATAATAGATTATTGCCTTTAGAAAAGAAGGAATCAAAGTAATTAATGTATTTGATTGTTGTATAATATCATATTCGCGAACCTTTCTCTTAATACTGATGTAGGGCTACATACTTTGGCCTACGCTCTGCACTCTCTGTCCCTGCATAGAGCTTTGATACCTCTCTTCAAGCTACTCAAGAAAAATTTTACCACATGCGCTACCCATGAGAACGTGATTGAAGGTTAATTAAAGATGAATGTGAATATTTTCCATTAACAAATGGCCAAATTTCCCTGACTTTACAAAATGGAATTGGGGCCTCCGTGGCCGAGTGGTTAGCGTGTTCGACTACGAATGGGAAGATCCGGGTTCGAGCTGTGTCAGCTCCACTCCGCGGTTGGCCGTCCCTGTCCTTTGGATGAGACAGTAAAAACCGAGGCCCCGTGTCACAGTAGGTGTTGGCATGTTAAAGAACCCTCCTAGTTACAGTGCAACAAAGAAGGTATTTTACTATTTTGACAAAGTGTTGATTTTTCAAATTTTGTGCACGGATGGATTAATTAATGTCTCCACAGTAAGTACTTGTTAAATTTTTTATCATACACGTAGCATGTTTTGAATTGAAGAAAATGGCTCCGAGATGTGACCGGTTGGATTCTAAATTATGGGCCAATTTCAGACGTCTCGTAATAGGGAATGGACTGCAACGAAGAAGGGGTATGAAAAGTCAAAATAGTAAAATACCTTCTCCTTTGCACTGTAACTAAGAACCCTCCATGCTCTACAGCCAGCAGTGCCAAGCATAGGCAAAATTTGTAGCCCTTCACCACCACACAGTGACATCTTCATATGAGTGAAATATTCTTGAGTGGGACGTTAAACAACAATACCATACCTGTACCATACCAATACTTCAATAGGCAATACCATAGAAAATGGAATTGGTGAACACTGAAACCATGTAAGCCACCCAACGTACCACCCTTGTTTAATAATGACATATTTTCATGCCATAAAGACACTGTCTAGCCTTAGTAACAAATTGGCGTTAGACATATTGGCAGAAAATGTACAAACCATTTTTGTCAGAACAACAATTTTGAACGAATTTTTTACATTGCTTATCTTACCACTCGATATTCGGTAGTTTCTTTGACTTCAACCACGCTTTTCTTCTATCTTTACTGTAATCGTATTTCTGTTTACGATGTCGCTTTGTAGGTTTCCCCATTTTCACATCACAGGCGTCAATTTAATGCCAATTGTGACAGTGAACGCCTTGTTATGAAAATACACGTGTTTTGGGTGACGCCGGAAGTCTAATACTGGAAGTATTGCTAAAGGTTTATCATATAAGGGAAGAAGCTCAAATTTTATAATAATGTTTTTACGGATCCGGATTTCAAGAAACCAGGTACATGTACATCATAAATGTTTATCTATTTGCATCTGTGGAGTCGTTTTAGAATTTTAAAAACCTTATTTATGAATATTGAATCATATTTGGTATTTTATCTGTGAATGGAGTCTATAAGTCATAAAATAGTACAGCCATATTTCTGATAGGCCTCGTTTAAATTTTAAATTTGTAAACCCAAATTATACACACGGTGAATTTATATGGGCCTAATGATAATTTATGAAACTTCATTGAACCTTGACAACTTGCTCTGGCCTAAGGCCATAAAAAATAGAGAAAGACAGTTAGGAACCAGACTCAGATGTCACACAATGAGACTTCGTCAATTAACAGTCATCTCCCCAGTGAATCTGCTACCCTGTGTGTCATCTGCTCCGTATGTCAACTCCCTGTGTGTCAGCCCGTCTGTGTGTCAGCTAGCTCCTCTTTACATCAGCTCCTTATGTGTCAGCTCTCCTGTGTGTCAGCACCCTCTTAGTCTAGTGTCTTCTCCCTAATGTGTCAGTGCCCGGGTGTGTCAGGTCCTCTGTGTGTCAGCCCCCTTGTGTATCAGCTCTTTATATGTCAGCTCCTTTGTGTATCATGTTCCCAGTATGTCAGTTCCTTTATATGTCAGCTCCTCTGTACATCAGCTCCCCAGAGCTCCTACCTTATGTGTCAGGTCGATCCTTTGTGTCTGGTCCCCTCTGTGTCTTGTCCACTCTGTGTCTTGTCCACTCTGTGTCTGGTCCCCTCTGTGTTTTGTCCCATTGTGTCTGGTCCATTGTATATCAGGGCTGGGATAGCATCTATCTGGTCCCCTGTGTGTCACCCCCTCTTCATCTCAGCTCCCTTGTGTGTCAGCTCCAATTTGCGTCTGGTCTCCTGTGTGTTATTGAACTTCCCTCTGTTTCAGCTCTGAGCCTCTCTTCTTGTCAGCTCCTCTGTTTATCAGCCCCTCTGGTATCAGCTTCCCTATGTGTTAGCCCCCTGTGTATCTGGTTCCTTTGTGTGTCAGCTCGCTGGTGTGTCAGCTCTCATGTGTGCCTCCTCCCTGTGAATCATCTCACCTGTGTCAACTCCCCTGTGTATCATATCCCGTGTATCAGCTCCATTGTGTGTTGATTCCATTGTGTGTCAGGTTCCCTGTATATCAGCTTCATTGTGTATTAGCTCCCTTTATTTAAGCTCACTGTGTCATCTCCCTGTGTACCATCCCCATGTGTCGACAACCTGTGTACCAGCTCTCCTATGCATCAGCTTCACCATGTTCATAGTCCTGTGAGTCTGGCCCGCTGTGTCAGTTCCTATATGTGCCAGGTCCCCTGTGTGTTAGGTCCCCTTTTAATCAGTTCTCCTGTGTCTAGTCCCCTTTGTGTCAGCCTTTGGAAAGCAGACATTTAGGTCACATATGACAGGTAGTCCTTTAATTCAGTAGGACTGTAATTATCTAGGTGTCCATATGGACTATCATTCACCTTATAGGCGAGTTTTGAGTTCATCTTGAATACTGTTCAGTCTGTAACAAGATGTGCAATAAGCGATTTGTTCAATTCCTTTTAATTTTGACCTGGTTTGAATTGTTTCTCATGAAACCAATTTAAAATGTCTTTTTTTTTAAAATTAATTTGGTCTCCTGTGAGACACCTCTCATGCACTGAATTACAATCATTTTGCTTTTTATGGGACGGATAATATATTACTAACATCAAATATCACAAACAGGGAGTGCAAGTGTAGAACATTTGGACTAATCTCTTGTAAGTCCTTTCTAACCTAATCAAATGCTGCCTGACATTTTTCATACCAATTGTTAGGCTATTTTTCACACACTGCTTCTGACTATAGATTATTCCATTTACTTGATCAAGTTTTAGAGCTCACAGCAGGTGTGACTGGACAACAGGAGATGCCTTCTCCTCCTTGGCACCTGATCCCATCTCTGATATAATCAGGGTCTGTGTTTGCTCAACTCTTTATGTTGTGTTCCTTTCATTGATTATGGGAATAATCACTGTTCATTATCTTTACATTGTCTTTCTGTCCCGACTCAACATAATTCTTTTTCTGTGGCCATGGTTCAGTGGTTAGGGTGATTGCCTTCTGATAACGAGTTTTGGGGTTAAAATCTGCTTCAAGCTGCAGTTGGCTGGTCTTCAGATGAGACAGTAAAAACCAAGGCCCCATGTCACAGTAGGTCTCAGCACAACAAAGAACCCTCCATGTTGAAGGCCACATGTGCCCAGCATAGGCCAAACTTCACAAGCATCGGTGACATCTCCATATGAGTGAAAGATTCTTGAATGTGACATTATACAAATTTGGTATTTAAATGTCTCTTTATAAGTAAACAATTGTTGAGTGGGATATTAATCAATAATACAACAACAGGCATTACCATTTCAATATGAAAACAATCAGATATGAAAATGTACAACATCATGTTATTTATTTGTCTTTCCTAAATTCCTTCTTATCAATATGTACAGTAAAAAATCTTTACATAAAGAAATACATGAAAAATACTGCAATTTCTTTTCAACAAAGAGAGAAGTTATTCTTCTTTCTACAAATGAAATAAATTGGAATTCTAGATTCAATGAAAACTTTGAGCTTTCTTGCTCTAAGCTCAAATCAACAAATAGGGAACATGATTGGTTAACTGAGTAACAAAATTGTTAATGATAGTGTGGCCAAATAGCAAAGTAAAATCTTATCAGTAAATAAGAAGCAATTACTTTCATATGTCTAGACCAATATTGCACAAATCTCTTATAGAACTAGAATATATCTCTATTTAGAAAAGCAG
>JACSZP010058075.1:0-11102 GCA_016161895.1 Pinna nobilis | reverse complement strand
CACCAAAATTGACTGATTTTGAGAACCCCTTGACCCTCCTATCTTTCCCAGTAATATTTGTTTTGCAAACGAAATGGTGAATATATATGACCTGCACATTTTTATAAATCATAGGTCCATATGTCATAATAATAGCATTATTTTTGAAAAGTCTAAGTACAAGATATAATTTAACCACTTTGAAATATGCTAATTTTGCTTTAAAAATCGATACTCTTTTCCATTCAATATGGCTACCCCGGTTTCCATGGCAACCGATTTGTAAATTCAGGTTTAACATTTTTTTTCTTGCATTTTAGCTCATTATTAGCAAGTATGCCAAGTTTCATTAAAATCCGAGACCATGCGTGCCCACGTCCCTATTTAAAAGTGTAAGTGCTTACAGAGAATGGCTATTTAAAGTAGATAAACAAATTAAGTAGTATTTATTAGTTTACAATTGTTAAGTACAGCTCCACGTAAAAATCAAAAAAATACATAGAGAGGCTGGCACATTCATTTTCGCCAAAACGTTTGAAATTCGATATACGAAGTGATATATGCACACTTATCGCTTACCAAATCATAAAAACTTTATGTACAAGTTTATTTGTATAAAATCTTGATATTTGGTTTACCCCCATGTGGGTGCATCGTTCATATATTCCCTATATATCTAATGTTATTTGCGCATATTTAATTGGCAGCGTTTTAAAAAAGGCACGAAGTTAAAACGGAATAAACGTTAAAATAAAGCTTTTTAATTTGTAATTTGTTGTTGTGTTATCAATTAAAACATAAAAAATAGTCCGGAAAATGAATATGAAACATTAAATACCCTCTCAAACTTTTGCCTGTCAGTTTTACTTTCGTGTCACAGTTACCGACAGAGTTATCTACCGTGGCGATATAGAGCGTAGTTGTCATAGTAAACAATATGGCCGCGCCCTGCTCAGCCGGTGTCTTCTGCAACGGCGAATGTGGCCTTAGTAAGTTACACCCGTTAGAAAAGGCAAAAGTACGACTTTTTGATTGCAACAAGCCAGTAATATCGCATTTAAAGCGCGTTGGGCTTAAATGTGGAATAAGAGCAGATTTTACGTCAGAGATACCATCTGAGGGTCACTTGATATGCTTGAGGATGGGGCATTTCCTTTACGATGAGAATCTAACGGTGTGCCCCAGTCACCGAGAAAAATTAGGGGTAAACTGGAGGCAACTCAAGACCTGTCAACACCCTGAACATTCCGGGAAAATGAAACCGTATTCTGCTATAAATGCAGAAATGTCTAAATCATTGATGTACGAACATGGTGTGCTAGTGCCAGTTGGTTCAGGTTAGTACACAGCATTAATTTTTTTTTTTGGTGTATATTTCATTTCCTAACTGTTTTGACGGAATAAAGGCACAAGACAATGACTGATTCATAGTACCTTTGAGGACTCTAAATATTGAATTTTTTTTTTACCAACATTGTCCTTTATTTTCCTGTAATATAGACCAAATTTATTTGGAGTACCGGGTACTGATGAGGTCAAAAATAAATAAAATTGTTTGTTTGATGAAACCCTACCCAGATTTTTGAAAGGTTATTTTTGTTTAACCCTTTCCAAAAGATAAATGCCATGAACTAATCACGAGTACAACTACATGAATGTTTTATATTTGGATTTCACTGAAATGAAAACAGTTTGACAGAAGCAAGTTGAAGCAGATTCTGAAGTATAAATTGGACAATTCTCAATTCTGGATTTTTTTTTTCACAAAAAAAAAAAATCATGCTCAAATCAAAGAAAAACAAATTTGGGAAGTTTTTTTTTTTTTTTTTTTTATAGATTTTTACAGGAGTCGATTTGGTTACATCAAACAAACATTTTTTTATTTTTGGCCTGATCAGAGTTGATGATCAAATCAGATAGATTTTACTGACACAATGAAAAACACATGCACTCACCAGTAATCACTTTATTTCTGGTCAAAATATCATATTCCATACAAAATAAGGTACACTTTATGAGCCCAATCATTCCACCTTTCCCCTTATTTAAGCTACATAAAAAATAGTACAATTCATAAAAATGTCCAGTTTTAAAATAATTAACTTTTGATTGTCTTTCATAAAACTAATATGTTCAGTCTTTTACTTACCGGTATGGTAAAATATAACAATAAGGAATAATTTAAATTCAAAATTTCTTAATTCTTATATTTATCAGTTCATATCTTCATTGTTATTGCATTTGAATAATAAATATGAAAATAATTCATTATATAAATCAAACTTGATAAAAAAAAAACAACAAAACACACACACTCTGAATGACGCTGGTAATCACAGTAGATCTTCGAAAATATCAATGACCTGCAGAGATTATTATGTCCTTTCAACAGTACATGGTCATTATAGTATTTTCCTAACACAGAATCCTTGTATTTTCACATATTGCACTACAACTATTGCCAAGCGGTACATATATTATAGTTATAATCCCACTTCATTATGCAGTACCGGTACACTATTTTTGATATTGAATACCTGGTATCTACATGTATCTAAACTGGTTCTTTGTTAACCTGTTTTTACCAACAGGTTGCTGCAAATAAATGTACATGGTTATTTGATATGTCTATGCTTGTGGCAATTTTTTTTCAACAGACATTTTAAAACTATTAAAATAGTTTTTAGAAAAATGGTATTCCAACGAAGATATCCTTAACCCGTCAACACTCGGGACATTATTGGAAAATTAATCCATTCCCTTTGCCAACATTTGGTCAATAATAGTCATAATGCGACTTGTCTATTCTTTATAATTCTCATTCCTTTAAAAAAAATAAATTCAGAAGCTCATCCTCAATGTTTCTTTGTTTTTTCCTTTTTTTCCATTTGGCAAACTGTGCATTATCCGAAGTTTGGATCTTGAAGGATATCCTACCAGTTGTATCGTGGCTAGACAATCAACTTAAGCTACACAGAAGCCTGTTATACTGATACAATTACTGGTTTTGACTTGTAGTTTACATACACTCACTGCGAGTGCACCATTCCTAATGTATGGCACATACTTTTCCAACTCTCATTTGGGTATGTTAAGGATTTTCTGATCTTATTGTAAATTGTAGTTTGATCTCATCCAAATTATAAACTGATGAACCATTATCAGTGAATAATGCAAACCGTGATCTCATCACTACATTGGAACACTTTACTGTTTGCACTGGTACCTACTGATAACAGCTGGCATACTTATAATTTTAAAAACAACAAACATATAGGGTGTAGTAGGAGTTATCAATGCCTGTGAAACTTATGGCATTCCTTCCTGATGAATATTCACTTACAGTTAAAATAAAATGTAAATTTTAATTCCCCGACAGTTTAGCACCCTTTAAACAATAGTGCCACATTTATGGAGACAATATTTCAAACTTTGTGTGTGAAAACTGAAATTCCTTCCTTTGCATGTACATGAAGTTCAGTGGCATTTTCATCAGTTGATGTTTGGTGTTGTTTTTGTTTGCACAAGCATAACATGAAGGCCCTATGTATACTCAATTTCGCCAAAACTGTTCACAAATACCGGTATAGCACATAACGGTGTAAATCTCCTCGAAAAGCACGTAAAATACCCCAAACAGCTTTTAAATAGCTTTGTCGCTAGGTTCCGCCGACTGTCTAATGTAGTTGATGAAATGATATTTGCAGAACTTTGAAATACGACTTTAATAATTGTCGTTTAAAAAAACAGAGTACAAGCCTAGATTTTCATCTCTGTTAGGCCTACAGTCACTGTGTACTGGCTACTGTGTAGCCTAGTTTCACAAGCCAAGGTTTTTTAAAAGTAATTTTCTGGAATCTGCCTTTGACACAATATACCATTCTTTCGCATACGTTCTTCTAAGCCTTAGAAATGTTATAAAAACACTTTCCCCGCAAAGATGTGGCAGAAGTTCTCTTGTACGACAATCCATTTCCTCTTCATTTATAATTTGCATAGCAACAAGTTTTCTTAGCGACAAATCCAACGAAGCAAATTCCGACTGGCATTACTCTTATCACTCTCGATATGAAGCCATGACAAGCTGGTATATTGATTACCATGCATTAGATTTACCTGTCGTCACCAGGTTATCTGTCGATGCTCAAGTTTGGTGGCCCAAACAAATAGATTTCGCTGCTACAACATACATGGCATATAGCTAACATGTTGATCATACCGCATTTCCGGTCAAAATTGCATAAAGATACTAGGGTATAGCGAGCCCGACCACAACAATAATTGTCCTTTTATTTATTTTTTTTAGGAAAAAATAACACTATGGTCATATTTAAGTGTATTCCGCTTACGCCATATTTAACTTCTGTTAAATTCTTATGACCAAATTTCTGTTTTAAAACTCTAATCAAACTACAATAACATGGGCGGATCATGAATTTTTTTTTCAGGAGAGGGGGCAATATTTTCCAGGGGGATCCAACTTGTAAAAAGGAAAATCTTTCCCTGTTAAAATGAGAATCTAAGCATAATTGACCAATATTGGAATATTTTGCAAATTCAAAGGGAGTCCAGAGCCCCGCAACCCCCTCTACATCTGCATATGGATAAAGCTACATAATTTCATTTGTAAATGACAACCAGTAAATTATAAGCTCACATATATCTACATTTTCATTGAATATAAACAGTTTTGACTCCTGTATGAGATACCATATGCAAATTTTGCCTGACAAATTCAGTACAAGTTAAGGTTGCCATATGGTTTTCACACTCAACTTTTAATCCATTGAAATGTCATTAAAATAAAAAAAATACACCATATACACATGTATACTGCCCCCCCCCCCCTTCTCTCTCTGTGATAATAGTAAACTTTTATTTATTGAACTTATTTTAATTGAATATATTTTTCTTCAACAGGTGTTTGTAAACAGTGTGTAAAGAAAATTTCCACTGAAAAAGAGGTAGGTGAATGTACTCTATTTAGTTCTGTTGTAGAGGTTAGCCTACAGAACTGAAATCTACAATTATATAACTGACTAACCTCAATTTTCAGATTTGCATTATTACATGTGATAAAAATTAAGGGGGGAGGGTTGCAGAGTGTGGTAAAAAGGAAAAAAATCAGACCTGTTGAAATGAGAATCGAAACTTAATTGACCAATGTTGTTATATATTTTGCCAATTCCAAAGGGTCCCAGACCCCTAAATCTTCTAGATCTATACTGCATGCATAGTACCTTTGACCATGTGTTATGGAGGGCCCCGGTCACCGCATTAACATACAATGTATTTAAAGAATAGTTTTAAAGATCACACAAGTTTGAAAGTTTGCAGTCCACCATCATACTTATGGTGGGCTTATCAAATCACTTTTCGTCCGTGGTCAGTCATCCATGGTTAGTCCTTAAATAATTCTCGTTATCACTATTTCTCAGAAACTACTGAAGCGATCTTTCTCAAACTTAAAATGCAGGTTCCTCATGTTGTCTAGATTTGCATGCCTCATTTTGGTAATGATCCAAAAAATACTTGGGGCCCCAAAGGTGAACTCAGGTTTTAAAATGTCAATCCCATTATGAAGAACTTGAAGATTTTCCTTGATTAAAAAACTCTTTGATCATTGTTATTTTTTTTTTAATTATCCTAAAATATATAGGCTTATTTAAAACTTTTTAGGATGTACTAAAGGAAGAAATAACAGATATTGAAGATGTCACTTCAGACCATTCAAGTAAAGATGTACATGTAAGTTAACATACTGTACCATTTTTCACTTTCATGAAATAACTCACCACTTTAAAAATCAATATGTACATTTATATTTGAAAAAATATAATTTGGAGTCAAATTTGGGGATTTTATTCCTATTCATTATAGCACTGAATTCACTTTAAACCAATTTGTTGGAAGCCAACTATTATAACTGTACATGTATATTTCACATGTGTATTCCTGTTGACAAAATCTGTGTCTCATATCATTAATTTAACCTTATGACCAAGACCTATTAATTTATGTTGTCTAGGAAAGACAGAGTGTATTCTCCACTTATGACAGACATTCATCTGACAGGCAACCAGCAAGCAGACAATCATCTGAATATTATTGTGATTTAAGTGACACAGTAAGTTAAAATGGAAGAGTGTAAAATATTGTTGATGTTGTGTTTTATTTGTTTAACGTCCCACTCCAGAAAATTTCACTTATATGGAGATGTCTCTGTGTGTTAGTGAAGGGCGACAAACTTTGCCTATGCTCAGCACTGCTGGCCTCAGAGTAGGGAGGGTTCTTTAACGTGCAAACAATTTATGTGACACGAGACCTTGGTTTTTACTGTCTCATCCGATACAGGGAAGGCAACCGTGGAGTGGAGCTGGATGGATTCAAACCCCGGACCCTTTGATTCGAAGTAAAACATGCTAACCACTCGGCTACGAAGGCCCAAAAAATATCTTTGAACAAATTTTTAAAAAGCAGGAATAGTCCTATGTATTTATATATATTGGATTTGACTATCTTCATTACCTGCTATGCTAGATCATAATAACAGAATGACAAGTGATTGGGTGTCGGTGTTACAGTCACATGCATTCTGTTACGATATTCCTTATTTTAATGAAACATGGATGACCCAACCAATACATCTAACAGATGAATAAAATGTGCTACTGATGTTATTATAAATAAGATGTAGTTATATGTAGAATTTATGGAATATGTTGAGATGAACCCTTCAAACTAGCTGAAATGCTATTCAAATGTATATGCAATATAAAAGTGAGGTGGTTTTATACATTTGAAAATATTTTGACAGATAGCTGTTGGAGTAGGACACTTAATCCAATTCCATGGTTATCTTGATATCATAAAATTTTGTTAAACAAGTTATTAAATCATTGATTGTAATTTTCTTATTCTTTTGAAGGATTCACAGACTCAACAGCTGTCTCAGCATTCAAACTGGAGTCAAACATCAGAAAATATATTGAAGGAGAAAAACCTTAATGAAATAAACAACTGTCTTTCCCTCATAAGTAACAACAAAATGAGTCCTCTCCGCTCTCAGTTAAAAACAGATTGGAATTCAATATCTGACCGCACCCAAAGATACTATAAACGTAAAGCTGATGAAGCCATGGAACATGTTTTTGAATTAATTGCTCCAGGACAAAGTGACCGCTTAAAGCAAGCACAATTTAACAGTGCTTTATGCAATTTCGAAGATGATATGATTCAAAATGTTTCAAAAATGTACATGAATACAGAGAGTAATATTCTGCAATCCCAACTTCTGTCAGTTCTGGCCAAAAAATTTTCCAAACATGAACTTGATCGATACCTGCCCAACTTAACAGCATACAGGTACTATCAGGCTAGGCAATTATCAGTCGAGTCATCTGGCCTCAAAATAGATTTTGGACAAAAACATCATATTCGCCAAAGAATGGATGAAGAAAAATTGCAACATGCAATATCTTTTTTCCTGGATCCTTCATTTGTGCAATCAGTAAGCTACGGTACAAGAGAGCTTAAATTAGACTCTGGAGAAACAATATTAATTCCGGATGTAGTAAGGACTGTTTGTCATTCTCAAATAATCAATCTCTATAAATCATTCTGTGAGGAAAGTGAATTTCAGCCCCTTGGAAACTCATCGTTATATAAGATACTAGAGGTGTGTGCTGCCTCAAAGAGAACTAGTCTTCAGGGTCTTGATAATATAACAGCAGACGGAATTGAAGCATTTCAACTTCTTGAAGACATAGCTGTGGACCTCAACAACGAAAACATTATTTCAGGCAGCCAGCTCAAATCTCTAAAGAATAAACTTACAACAGCAAAGAATTACATCAAGACACAGTTCAAATTACACTGTCATTTGGAGGATACATGCCAAAGCCACTGCATTACCTGGCTACTTAGTGATGGCAACAGAGACGAATTCAGGAAAGCATGTGGTCACCATCATCATGTTACTTGTGACAAATGCCATCTCCTAGAAGAAATTGAGGCTCTTTTCATGGAATCAATTAAATTGTCACATGAACTTTATTCTAAAACTGCAGCCTTATCACAAGCCTTGGATCAAATACAAAACTGGAAGCGGCATATCATAAGAACTATCAATCAGGATCAGTCACGATTGGATCACCTTTCTAACATTACTGCAAATGAAGTGTTAGTCATTATGGATTGGGCTATGAAATTTCTCCCGCGAAAGGTAAGTAAACAAAACATTCTTTATTATGATTGATATTTGATATAAAAATAAATCAATTTAAACATGAGAAAACTGGTATACATCTGACTCTAAAAAGAAAAAACTCATAATTTCTTATAATCACATTGTAAAACCCTTCATTGTCATAGCAATTTTACTTTTTTTAAAAAAAGTATTTTTGTCTTCCATATAAATGTGTATGATATCTATTGCAGTTTAGAGAAAAACAGAGTGACTGGTTTGCACAAAGGGGGAAAAACTGGCATGTAACCGTCTGCATTTTCAAAGATAATAAAGGAAATCTATTTGTAAGTACAAGTACAATAAAATTAAATTGCCATGTAAACACTGAATATATCTTCAAAACATTAGGGTAATTACCTAAAATAGATAATGTGAGCCCCCTCAAACCATGATATCTCTTAATGAAACACAAAATTACTTTCAATCTTATATTTCAAGTTTAAATTACATGAATGTAATAACTATGTATCACATTTGAATTATCAACAATAGTTTCTTTTTAAATTGTAAGCTGAACAAAAAAACAAGAGCAGAAGATATTCAGCAGACACTGCATGGGCTGCTTCTACCAACAGCTAACACTATCAGCAAAAAGTATATTGTACATGCATGTGTACTTCAAGATCTTTTTTAATGTGTAAAGAAAGAAATTCTCATTCATATATAAATGGAAGACACAATTAGAAAAGAGGGAGTTAGTTAAAACTAGCTTCAGCAAGCATTTCAAAGAGTGAGCTTGTCTAATGAACAAAACCAATTTATTGCATATAAAATGGTTAATTGGCCATATTGAACAAACAATCAAATTTATTGTCTCATATACATGTAGAATTAAAATATTTGGTATGCTATATTATTGTCATAAATTTCATTACAGCACAGGACCTATACACACATTTTTAACTCAGTCAAGCAGGATTGGTTTAGTGTGGCATCCATTCTGGAGCACATTCTGGGAGTAATCAAAGAACAAATGCCAAACATTGAAATGGCATATTTGAGGTATATACTTTGATAATTTTGATCATGATATTCAATGTTATTTGTAATCCTTGATTTGAAATCTGAGATCTAATCAGCAAATAATTTAACTCATTTATATTTACATTGTGTCTACTTTAGCATACTATCACACAAAGAAAAATTACACATGTAGGCCTATATACGCCATAATGGCATCAATAATCATATTACCATAAAAGCAGTGAAGGTGCTGTTCAGTCCTTAAATGTATATGAATGTATGGTATCATATCAGTTGAATTTTCTTTTAAACTGTGGATAAGTAAATGCTTGTAAATTCTGAATGGAATTCATTTGATAAGGTATCTAAAAATGCTTATCTTTAAATGGACTGAAAATTTAAACTTTTCAATTAACAGGTCTGATAATGCTGGATGCTACCACTGTGCCCCACTTTGGCTGTCAATTCCAGGCATCTCTGAAAGATCAGGTACAATTTTTTAAGTATTCATATACCATCTTTGTTTAAAACGCCACTCTGATTACACACACATATACTCTAAAGTTTGACATTTAAAGGATGCTAGCTTCTTCATTAACAATATTTTCATAGTTTTTGTTAACAAGGTCTTATAAGTCTATTGGAATTCTCATGGGGACAAATTGTGCTTCTCTATAATTGGACCTCTCTTTATATTCTTAGGAGGCATATTTTGTTCAAAAGCACCTACATGGAAAGAAAAGGTGTCATTCTGTTGGTTTAAACCCAGCATTTAGATATATGGGCAATATTTCATCAGTTAACAAAAATCCTTTTCAGTCATTTGCTTAATTCATATGCAATATACATTGTGTACCATATAGAACTTGAAAGACACTAAAGAGCTGTCAAGACTGCTTCCCACTTGAATGTTTTATTGAACATATATATGAAACTGACAACACACTTTTACAATAAACACGATGGCTTCAGCTCCCCATATTTATTTAGTGGATTGTAATATTCAATCATCACATTGAATTGGAGTTTATATCTCTTTATAACTTGTGATTAGGTCAAATGCTGTGTGACATGTTTCATGTACAATGAGAGAATATTTGACATAAATTTGTTACCATACACACCTGGTAGTATTTTGAAGTTGCGGAATCTTACTTCTTTCAGGTATTCATATTGGAAACTATTCCTACTCGGTGGCACAAAGTGGAAAATCCTATTGTGACGCCAAGATAGCCCACATGAGGACAAAGATGAAGACATATGTTGCATCTGGCCAAGATATATTGACTGCAGAAGACATGAAATCAGGCATCGACTATGGCAAGGGTAATTTAGTTTTGTAATTCATAGTAAGATAATTCATTATAATGAATTGTGTTTGTTTTGCGTTATTTCATTGGTCAATGAAGTTGAAAACTCACAGGGTATTCACGATTCACTGCTATTTCTTAAATGACGTCACATTTTGATTGTTTACCTATTACTTTGACCTCATTGTAATGACCAACAGTGTAATTTGATCATCAATAAAAGTAGGACACCTATGTGCCTCAGTATTCCCTTGCACGACACCACTAGTAAAGAATTTAAGGAGCATTAGAACAGGGTTACCATTTGACTGTTTTACAAAAAATGACAGGGTATCCTTGAATCCCCCATCAGAAATCTCCGTTTCACCGCTTGGCTGAGGCCTCGCAGTGAAACTTCATTTCTGACAGGGGATTTACTGAGACCCTGTCAGTTTTTGTAAAACAGTTGCATGGTAACCCTTAAATATGAGATTGAACATATTAATTGATTGATTAAGAAAATACTGGTCATTTCTGTTTACATGTAGTGAAAAGATAAATAGCACTTGCCATTATGAGTCTATTATTCTGACATTCTTCTTACATTTGTACTTTACAGGGGT
>JACSZP010058072.1:0-11057 GCA_016161895.1 Pinna nobilis | reverse complement strand
TGCTACTAATCAAAGCTTACATAATTTTTGCAGTAAGTTGCTGCCACAATAGAACTGAAAGCAGTGTAAAATACTCATATGCCAAGCTGCAAATAACAGGGAGAACTCCATATTCTGTCTGCTGGGGAGAAGTCATTATTTTCCTATGACTATCATAAATGCAAGTGATATGCAAAATTTTATTCTAAAAGGTTAATGTAATGACAAATTATGATTAACACTGACTTTAGGTGGGATGACATAATAGTAATGACTACACTGTAGGTCCAATTACTGTTAATTTCTCATTGTTGTTTACATGATTTTATATATACACTATAACATGTAAAAGTGTCTCTCACCTCAGGCTGAAGTTTGCTATGTGTGGTATTATTTACATAAACCGAGATGGTAAAACAAGAAACAATGCTTAACAATAGTCCTAAGAATTCAACAGGGCTCAAATAACAATATCACTAGATCACTCAAAAGATCCATAAACTCAACTGACTACAAAAAAAATCCCCCCCCCCAAAAAAAATCGAGGAATCAAAGATTACAAAGCTCACATTGGTGGGTATTTTCTACATAGATATTAAAATCAACGATGCCTTCTCAAGCAGGACCAATGAATCATAGGCTGCATTTAAAACTGCATTAGATCGTTGTACACATATAAAATGCATTATATTACATGCAGGGGTCGAGGATTTTTTTCCAGGGTATGTGTGTCCAACTTGTGTAAGTAAAAAACTCAACACTATCAAAATAAGAATCTAAGTATAATTGACCAATGGTGGTATATAATTTTCCAATTCCAGAGGGTTAAGACCCCCTTTACCCCCTCTAGATCCATGCATGTATTCGCAGGCTTGGTCTTCCAAGCCAAGGAATGTAACTAATTTATGCAGGTGCGGATTCTGAATAAAGTGGCGGTAACATAGGTTCCATTTAACTTCATGAGGTGATCTAAAAATATATTTAAACATTATATTTTGTCTTTCGCAATCATCATGCCGAGCATAATTAATGCCCAGTTGCTCAGGCACATGTAAAAAATACAAATGATACTATCGTAAAATGTGGTGAAAATTTTAATGCGGCCATACTTGAGAAACTAAATTTTTCTTTCCCAGTTGCTCTAATTATTCATCATAAATTGTAGAACCATTATCTAAAAATATTTTATGAATTATCCTAATTCACGAGATAATTTACAGTCATAACTGTCTTAGCAATCACATGATTTGTGATAACCGATTTAAGCACAACTTTCACATTCCTAGCTTTTAATGACATTGGTCATCATATCTATAAACATCTAACAAGACAACTAAGTTATCTCCCTTAATCAATACCATCAGAGTAACCCGACCTCTAAGTTATCTCCCTTAATCAATTCCATCAGAGTTCTAACATTACTTTACCAGCACATAGGTGTTATTTTAGAAAAAAAAATGCAGTTAATGCCCTAGTCATCCTTCAAACCTTTATGATTTTTAATTGTGACCTTTCATGAACCCCCCCNNCCCCCCCCCCCCCCCCCCCCAAAAAAAAAACCCGACGATAGTATAAAATCATTTTATATGATAGTGTTCTTGATATATCCAAATGGTGAAGGGTCAATGTGCTAGGTCTGAATGAAAAGGGTATGAACATTTATCAAAAATGATGACAAGAAATGAACATAACACATCGATATGATCTTAATCAAAACTGTACAAAAAGACATTTTTCGATGACTGTACATTTGAGCAATTTGAAATATATCTTTTCATAACCTTCATTCTGTAAACGAGTACAAACGAATCAAATTCAGGGGGGTAGGCTCCATCTAAATGTCTAGCTGACATACTTTTGTACAGAGTCAGTTCCTATTAAAGATCTAACCATTTATTTCTTGATTTCAAATTTATCATTTTTTCTTTAAAAATAGAAAAATAAAATAGAAAATAGGACTATGCGATATAATATCTTACATCTTAGGATGGTTAAATAACTATACCAAAATAAAAGTTTATATAGCAATATCTTAATATTTGTATTAGTTTAACAATACTGTGCTTGTCAGTCTTAAATTCCTAAACACTGACCGATTCTTAATACCAAAATTGAGATGATTTTCTGACATTTTATTGCATATACAAAAGACACTGGATGTTTTGAAGTTCAGTGCTTCTTTGTCAAAGCTGAACTTTGAACTAGTCTGAAGCCAATCACCTAGTAACTGATGGGGTCAAAGTTCAGTCACACTAGCCCATGATCATTTGATCTGCAGGCTATATAACCATATTGACGTTTCAGCCTTTTCTATGCGAACAAACACCTATATACACTGTTTAGAATAATTCAATGGCTGTGCCATTTTCAGACATTCTGGCTACATCCTGATTTCTACCATCTGTTTTATTCCCTTTCATGATACCACCTCATGATAGTAATTTTGAGTAGGTAAATTCATAATTATGACCTTTGAAATCTAATTCCAACGTTCAGGATTTACTCAGTGAACAGTGTTTGACATAACTATCAAATTTAACCATCGTTAAAAAAGAAGATCACAATTTAACCTGTAGAATTTTGGTGAATATATGGTAACTTACTGTTCATTTACAAGGAAGCGATAACTATAATCAAAACCTACTGATGATTACTAAAACATAGCTTGTATAACAAGAGTCCCCCTATTAACAATGTGATTCCTATAGCAACAGGCTGCAAATATGAACGTCTTTTCTTCCATAACTCGCTCTTTCTTTGTTTTTCTTTCATACGATTTATCTGTTCTTGAGTATTCTTCTTTCGATCCTCGCGATGGCGTCTTCGTAGTTGGACTCTGGAATTACAGATTTTGAAATCATTATTATTTTAAATTCTTCCATTACACATGCAGTGGCTCACATAATTCATGAAAATATCTTTAATTTGTGTCGTTACAAAAAGGAATGTTTCAGTGATCTGAACACTACCGGTACCTTGTTTGGGCGATTTACCTGGGATCAAAAGCTTCGGAATAATGAAGCTCCACCTGTACATAAAGGGCAAGAGTGTTTGTTATTTTTTCATATTGAGATTTCAAAATTTGCTGACTGGACAGGCAGACAGATAGACACATGAACACAGTCAATCAAGGTTATTCCTTGATCCCTCATATTTTTATTTGCAGGAGCATAAAAACAAACAATCATTCAGCACAGACATCTCAATATTGAACTTACTGTTCATCCTTTTCGTTTTCTTTTATGAGATGATCTGCCATATCTTCTGATGGTAATCTTTCGCCGTTTTCTTTCATGTTTTCCTTATCTGGCTCCTCTACTTTGTCTAATTTTTCCATTGGCGTCACTCGCGGTGGCAAGGGCGGAGGCTCTCGACTTGTGCTGGTACCTAGACTTGTTGTTCTTTGTGGTGGCGGGGGTGGCTCTTCTGTTTTATAATCTTTATCTTGATCCTTGAAATAGATGAACAAAAGATGTATTAGATTGCCAAGTGATACATGCACTTGTAAGCCTATGAGCCATAACTGATATATGTATACAGGACTTGAAATTACCTTGGTGGCCCACAGGGCCAGTTGCTTAAAGAATCTGCCGGCCCCACCGAAAATCTACTGGTGACATTAATAAAAAAAAATAAAAAAAATGTGTTGGTACATCTACTGGTAAATAGACATACTGGTAGTATAAGCATGCAGATAAGTATTTTCTTTTCTGGGTTTCTACTGGACGACAGGGCAAGTTCAGAAATTACTTAGAAATTATGTGGCCAAATGGAATATTTACTGGCCATGGGTTAGCAGACCAGTGCTAATTTCGAGCCCTGCTAAAAATAGGTAAGTGGAATGCAATTTAAACTGAATCAGTAACCCATTGAGATTACATTCACTTGCAGAAGAATAAGTTCAATATTTGCAATAGAAGCACACAAAAAAAATTTGTTTGTGGCAGGGCGATAAAAATTCTATGAGGCATAATAGTATTCAGCATTTGAAGTCCGACAAACCTCCAAGTAATCTGAGATGATGGACAATGGTGAGTTTTCGTTGGACAACATGAGTTTTCCTCCCTCTATAATGGCAAGATATGAAAATCGTAGCTGGTCCGCAGTCTGTATCAGGCCCATCCTGCATGTGCGCATGTCCAGTAATAATGACCGGATATCTAGGGTGTTCATTTCCTGATTTTTTTCAATCTTGAATAAAAAAATTGTTAAAATATTGATTAATCAAGTCTGAACAAGTTTCTATATTAGGTCAAAGAAATTACAATATACAGGGTAATTGTTGCCCCTTTTGTCCTCATCATCAGTGGGCGAATTCAAAACCGTGTGGATTTGAAATGGTAAATTCATCTACTAGAATTATAACAAGACTAGGCAAATTCAAAATGGGTCGAAACTGTTTGCAAGTACATTAGGGTGAAAATAACACAGGGTGAAACTAACTCTGTATAAAGTATTCATGTTTCTAGAAATGAAATCTCTCCACAGATAGCTTTCAATTCACATACTCTTCCTCTCCCTCTCTTGCCACCCTTCAGATTCATTTAACTCTCCCCCCCCTGTGTCTGATGCTAAGATAAGCTACAGGGATATTTTTCACAAGAAGACAAACTTATCTTAATAATCACAACACTTGGAATGAATCAATTTAACAGAATGTCCCTAATTATTACTTGCCTGTCCCTCCTTTCTCCAACTCTATTTGTCTTAACCTTTCTCTCCCTCCCTCCCCTAAGGTATTTCCATGTAACTCTGATACATTTTACCCATACTTCTTTTCTAGGATTAATCTGACCTCATGATTGGTCAATAGACTCATGTGACTTTTATCACTATAACACACAATTTAGGGCAGAGACCACACATGCCATACAGGGATCTGCACTCTGAAGAGCTTTATAAGAAGACACATAAGTATTTAGTATATAAATTTTGTGATTTTTTGGCTCCCTGCTTGGCAAAATGTTTGCCTTGAAACATATCAAATTTCCCGCCATTGTCACAATAGTTCTTCAAAAGTGCCCTAAATTCTATGGCTGTCATAGACATATTTTCTACTTCACTGTGAAGAGTTCCTATATCCCAGAATGAACGTAAAGTGGAGTTGGTCTGCTACAAATTCAAATGAGATGGACTTTTGACTTTGTTATAAGCATCCTTCATTTTAAGCATCAGAATTTACTACATACATGTGTACATGTATATAGATAAATAGTAATTAATTTTGATTTTATTCCTTTTCTTTATACCACTGAATTCACTTTAATCCGATTTGTTATAGACAGAATCTACTGTATTGACAAATTTCTTTTAACACCAATGATAGGTATTGTTCTTTAATGTCCCACTCAAGAATATTTCACTCATATGGAGACATCACCGTGTGACGATAAAGGGCTACAAATTTTGCCTATGCTCGGCACTGCTGGCCGTAGAGCAGGGAGGGTTCTTTAACGTGCCAACACCTATTGTGACACGGGGCCTCAGTTTTTACTATCTCATCCGAAAGACAGGGATGCCCAACCATGGCGTGGCGCTACACAGCTCGAACCCGGATCTTTCAACTCGCAGTCAAACATGCTAACCACTCAGCCACGGAGGCCCCTCTTTTAACACCAACATATACTAACCACAACTAGAGATGAGTCTACCAAACAGAACGTCCCTGACCGTCCAATGCCAGCACTACAGTGGACAACAACCGGTCCCACATCTTTGTCTAATGCTCCTGACTGTCGTACTGCCATGAGGAAGTTGAGAAAGGCTAGAGGTGACTGTGGCACACCAAAATCTGGCCACCTGGTGTAATTGTAGTGATGTATTTCTCTAGATTCTCCAGTCTTGAAAAGAAAAGATTGGTCACACCATTATCATGTCGGCTAGGCATACAGTTACTTGTTCAGGCCTTACAGTAGCTTTAAGCATAGAATTGACTTTTCATAGATCTGAATTTCTTTGCAAATATTGCATCACCGGGCAAATTTAATGATTCATAATAAATATCGAATAAAAATATTAACTAAAATACATACCTATTTTCAAAAGTGACAATATTAAAGAAGGGTACCATATAATCAATTAAGCAGATTTAATACAGTGTACCCACAGTTCAATCAAATATCAAAGAAAACCGAACTACAGAGTAACAGTCAGAAAACACAAGACAATAGCTTTGTCCACTCAATATCAAAATGACATTTTTGATAATTGATATTTGTCTACAAATTATGCTATTAAAATGGTAATTTCTCTGTAAAAAAAAAAAACATACCTGATAGGGATAAAAGGACATTAAGTAAAATAGAATTTCGCAGAAATCAAACCGCATGAAGACTAAAAAAATTGTGCTTCGTTAAATTTTACGGAAAGCCGGCAAGAATGGACATAAAAAATACGTGTAAATAGCATTGGTTACCTCCAGACTTTCTAATTCTAGAGTACGTAATATATAGGAGTCTTGTTGTGATTCCTGTACCCAAATCACTTTCAGTCCAACCTCCTCCAGGACCATCTCTTCTGTTTCTTTCCCAGCAATAGGAAAGTATGGAAAACATTTTTTCTACAAAAGAGAAACAGGAATGATATACAAGTACAGTAGTGTTGGTGTATAACGAATAGGCTTCAAGCGAATTCAGTGATAAAACGAAGACGAATAAAATCCCGGAAAAAAATAGCTACTCATTTATATATGAAGTTAATTATGATGCTTAAAACGAAGGATGCCTATAACAAAGTAAAAAATCAATCCCCTTTGAATTTGTTATAGACCAACTCCACTGTACTGAAAATCCATGGGGAAACCCTGACACATTTCACTTTCGACGAACTTGCTGTAAAAGTCAAATGAATGAGACGCAGTCAGGCAGCTGTTCGTATAGTACAGAAGAATCTACTATGGTAGACCTGTCCTAATAGTGAAGTATAGTCAAACCTGTTTTAAGAGACCGTCCGAGTGAAGTAGCAAAAAGGGTCACAAATGACAGGTGGTCTCTAAATTCAAGTTATTTATATAGGAAAAATCCATTTTGGGAACCACTCATTAAGGTCACATAAGACAGGTTTTTCTTTAATTCAGTGGGTCCCTAAGGCAGGTTACACTGTAGTAATAAGATAGGTGGTCTCTCATGACAGGTTTAACGCATAAAACAATTAATTATTTTTTTTATCTCATAAGAAGTCTCTCAAGACAGGTGATTTCTCATGACAGGGTTTCTCAAATCTTATCCAAATTTGATATTCGGTGAACTCCTTCTCAATGCAGTGTCCCAATCATATCTATGAAAACCGAATTGACAAGGCAAATCCAATGACCTCTATCCATATGTAATTAAATTTCAACCCTCAAAAATTTAAGGGACAAATCATTGATGAGAGTATGTAATAAACATGAGAAGTTCCTACGATGATCATGGGATTCGACCTTTCAATCGGGTTTCATTAAAATTACAATATATAGGACATGGGGAAACAGGAGTTGTCAGAAGAAAACAAAGTTAACCGCAGGATACACAAATAATTGAGTTAAAGGTTTCTAATATTAGGTCAAAGTCTAAGGTCAAGGTCCATAGGTTAAACATCATAACCGTAAGTGAAGGTCTAATCATAAGGATTGTGAAATATCAAAGCACTATCTTTTCTGGTTGAAAATATATAGCCCAGGTTAATGTCTTACCTACACACACTGCTGGAGCTAACAAGTACCGGTATAAGACCAAGAATATGGGACTAGCTCTTTGGAATTTGGTTCAAGTGGGCCAAAAAAAAAAAAAGGAAAAAAACAGCAGTTTGAAGAGAGATCATGGTCTCAAGACAGACTCTTAAAGGAACACTTGGACTCATTTAGCAAAAATTTGTCGTGCACGAGATAATGACGGAACCGTGTACAAATGGATATAATTAAGCGATTTACACATTGAAAATGGTCAAATCAACGTTTAAATGTCCGTGCTGGACATGTTTTGTCCGCGTAATTCGCCCTGCTTATAGGCATTGGTCATGTCTATTAAAATGGTGGGAAATGAATACAACCCGTAAACGTGTATCTTTGATTTTTTAAATGACAATATCTATACATTGCGTGCATATTTTTTTGTATTTTATCAGCTACATCCTCTAATTATATGCTGGTGTAAATGTGATGTTTCAATTTTTGAATTCTGTGAAGATGAAAAATGAGTCCAAATGTATCTTTAAGAGAAAACCTGATGCAATCTGTAACCATGACTGAAATTGGACAATGGTTGTGATATACATGTTCGATAATTCAGTCACAAGTTCATTGTGGTAATCTCATCACATACCTCTATATTACAATTAAATGACTATCTAATCAAATGAAAAATTTTGCCACTGACAAGCTATCTGACAGTTTTGACACAAAGTTTTATCAATTCATTTTTGACACATTGTGCTCACTTCACCTTTATATTTGTTATCTATAACTGACTATTTGAGCCGAGATAAATCTGGTCTACTAATCAGAAATTAATTGTAGCCATTATCCTAAAGATATAAATACATAATTGATCCATCCCATTGGCAATTTTTCAAATTTAGTTTAGTTCATTTTCAGTGCTTGTCTAAGGTTTAGCTAAAGCATTCTGTATTGTGATGGCATCAAGCTAAACAATTTTGTTGTTGCTTAAATTGATAGGCAAATTGTGGGATTAGGCTCAAGATTCACAAACATATCTGAGAATGGCCTCCATAACCCATGTGATCAAAACATAGCCACTGAAATCGGGAAGCTTCTCATCTGTGTCTTAAACACAGAATGTCTTAATACGGGAGTTTTGAGATTGTAGATCTTCTGCTCGTGGAGGCGTATTTTGACGTCGCATAACGAAGAGGGTTGGACTGTTTTCCAAAGTAAGCAAAGGGTATATCGGTATCAAAAACGTATAGCATTTATTTCAGGGTGGAAAAGAACAAAATTCTACCTTTATTAGGATAAGATACCAAGTCATATTCTTTTGATAACGTCTAAATGAGGTATATCCTAATAAAAACCGATATACAAAGAAATATGTAATGTTATCTAACGAGAACAGTCCCACCTTCCTGTTCACTTCGCCTGCTAATCGCGTCTTCACGCTGAAGAGTTCTTAATAATTCATACTAATATTCTGATAATTCATTTTTGGGAAAATTGCATCTGCAGTCAAACCTGTTTTAAGAGACCGTCCAAGGGAAGGTGCAAAAAGGGTCACATATGACAAGTGGTCTCTTAATTCAGGTGATTTATATAGGAAAAGACCAATTTGGGAACCACTCATTTAGGTCCCATAAGACAAGTTTTCCTTTAATTCAGTGGGTCACTAAGGCAGGTTTGACTGTGGTTTGCATAAGAATTTTGTGGACTCACAGAAACTAGTCATCCTCTTCCATTTTATTTGTTTGTTTTGTTTTTTAACGCCACACTCAACAATCTTTCATGTCATATGGTCATGGCCATGCAGTTTTTATTGGTGGAAGAGAGAACACAAATAAAAGCCAATAAGAAAAAATCTGTGAGAGCATTTGGCTTAGCCATATCAAGATACATACCACACCATTTTCCACCAGTTTGTTCAGCATAAGAACAGCTTTACTTTTCTGTTCCCAGACCATCTGCCAGAAATGTCCAGTGGTCAGTTCAAGTGGACCCTGCAGAAAAACAAAACAAAACAAAAACATCTTAGTGGACTGACATTTTAGTATGAAAATCTGTGTATAAACAAAAGGTCCAAGGGGCCTGTTGGGCCTTAACAGTCACCTGAGTAATGGATTTGGTTGGCACACTGGTTCCTCAGACTCCTAAAATGTGAAATCCTATAGTAACCCTGTATAAAATATTTAACCCTCTGGCAGGGCTGAAAATGACCCCACGACCTTCTCTTGAACAAAAGCTCTTGAATCTTTGTAAATTTCTTGCAACTCCTGCTCCACGCGTGGCACCCGTCGTGTGACACATTTTGGAATACAAGAATAAGTCACAATCGGTGATGGTCATAAACGAGAAAAGAGGGGATCGGGACTAGGTATGCGACAGGGGGGAACATATCCCTCATCATTTGTTTTACTGATTAACCATTTGATCAACCAGGCAATAAAGTAGGTGAATCAAGGTCTGTTTTTCATGGCTACAAATTTAGGAGAATAATGTAGCAAAGTGGTCTATCAGGGATGGAGATCTTCTTCAACAGTCTATAAACATAGGTTTCACTGTAGTTATAATGTAGGCTATGCTCACCTGGGTAAGTATGTAGCGTCTATCAGCCTCCACTACCTCTACTAAACTGGCATTGATGTAGACATTGGTCTGGAGTTGAATGCGAGCATGGTCATCTATAGAAAGAAATAATATATAATCAAAGATTTCAAAGCTGGATTTGATATTTTTTTAAACATCAATAAAAGTCTTCTTAACATGTCTACTTATTCAGAAAATAGGAGTAAAGGGCCGCATCAATACTGTAAATCTGTTTTTTATACACGATAATTTCACGAAATTCACGAGAATAAAGTTCTTGCTCAAAATACAAACTTGACATTAGCATGCTTCTTACAACATTTACTCTTAAATTAACATGAATACATGTGAAAATAAAGTAAAGCAAACAAGTACATGTCTATATAATTGCCAAAATAAAGTTCTGCGAAATGTTCTGGATTTACAGTGATGATACGGTATTCTATTTTTGAATGCAATTGCATCAGAAGTGCAAGTTTAGTCACCCTTGTTATAGATAGGTTTCCATTAGCATTATTTTCCAAGATTTATTTCCCTTCGGCGGCCATTTGTTGTGTCAATGTGTATATTTTCTTGCAGAAGTCAGCCAAATTCAATGAAGTATTCTTAGGTTTAAAAACTTGTTTAGAGTGTTTAATATTTATTTCAGGTCTACATTAATCTAAACAACTACTTTTAATGATAATTGTGATGTTTTTTTTTTCATTATTACTATGCAATTGAATTTGGCTGACTTATGCAGGAAAATATACACGTTGACACAACCACAATATATATAGCCGCCGAAGGGGAATAACTCTTGGAAAATAACGCTAATGGAAACCCATCTATTACAGGTATGGTATGG
>JACSZP010058069.1:0-10550 GCA_016161895.1 Pinna nobilis | reverse complement strand
AATCTTACAAATCTATGAATACTATTTTTGTTTGAGATGACTTCAGACGCAAGGGCAACGATGAATATTACGACAACAGAATTCAATAAGCCCCATCTTTTCGATCAGGTGTGCCGTAGGCTAGCCTATGTCCAACGTAATGATGAGAGTTAAATACAACAAACAGTTCAAATTAAGCGGAGGAAATATGTTTATAAAGTAAGAAATGGAGTTTATAACAACAGAAATAGAGTAAGTTAGCAATTTTTAGCTGTATTTGAATTTTTTAATCAGATTTTTCAGAAAGGTAAATTCCGTTTCAGATTGCCGATTCCGTCCGCGACTCCGCAATCACGNNCTGAAATGGATTAAAATGCTTCAATTAATCAAAAGATTTGATGTCAGTACGTTAAATGCTGAAATTAGAAATAGCAGAGCTTGTTACACATTAGTTACTTCAATAATTGAGAGCATAGCTTGAAGGAGATACAGGAAGTGAATCTCGAGAGATTCTGTACATATCCATATATGTACGATCCACATTGCAGGCAGTAGTGAGGCTTCAAAGAACATTTAAAATGAAATTTAGATTTCATCTCCTACTTAGTGGGTCTGTTCTTCTGATTTCAACTTTAAGAAAATGTAATTTTATTCAATCAGCTATGTTTCAGAAGTTTTGATCATACTATCATTCGTAACATATTCTATCTACATTTGCAACATTATGCCACATTGACAGTGATGTCAAAAGCTAAGATAGAGACTTTCATTGCATAATGTAAACAAAGATTGCACTCTCCAATAGATATTGTCTAGATTCATGTCACAATAAAGCATATGTGAATAACATAAAATATAAATAAGAAAGCCACTAATAATATGAACTTCATGATATGGTTAGACAATATTTTCTGTGTGAAAAAATGCTCCTATCAAAAGTAAAACAGAGTGGAGTTGGTCTATAACAAAGTCAAAGGGGATTGACTTTTCACTTCGTTATAGACATCCTTCAATTTAAAGGTACACTTGGACTCATTTAGCAAAAATTTGTCGTACACGAGATAATGACGGAATCGTGTACAAATGGATATAATTAAGCATTTTACACATTAAAAATGGTTAAATCAACATTTAAATATCCGTGCTGGACATGTTTTGTTTGTGTAATTCGCCCTAATTATAGGTATTGGCCGCGTCTGTTAAAATGGCGGGAAATTAAAACAACCCGTAATTGTGTATTTTTTAAACGATAACATATTTATATTGGGTGCATATTTTTTGTATTTTATCAGCTACATCCTCTAATTATGTACTGGTGGAAATGTGATATTTCAATTTTTTAATTCTGTGAAGATGAAAAATGAGTCCAAATGTACCTCTAAGCATCAGAAATTACTACATATGTAGATAAATAGTAATTCTTTTCGGGAATTTTATTCCTCTTCCTTATAGCACTGAATTTGCTTTAAGCTGATTTGTTATAAACCAACTCAGCTGTACACGAGCTGGGCACCATAAAACTAAAGAATTTACTTAAATCTTTCAACCCCAAGTATCAGAATGGTATGCACTTTTCTATTGTCTGGACCAGTCTATTTCGGTCTCTGGTGTTGAAAGGGTTAAGACTAAGAATACTGAATTTTGATGAACTGAGAAGATGGAGTACCAAAATACTCAGTGTTATGTAAATTCTAAGTTTGATGATGCAGTTCTGTTAAAGTCTAAGGAAAGTTTAGTTGACCTGGTTTGCTCGTTATAGATAAAAATTTGATATAAAAGCTTCAGACCTAACATAGATTAAGAACCTATAGCCAAAGCTTAGGTCGTTTTCATAGAACCAATGCAGTTTGTAATGGTTGCAACATGGCTCAAACACACTAATATAAGTGTTTACAGACAATGAACATTTGTCAATCAAAATGAGAATAATATCCTTGATGAGAAATTGTAATAATACTCTGATAAAAAGGTTACCATGGAAACACAGGAGAAATTCCAAGGGCAGTCCCTCAGGTGACACATTGACGACTGCTAGTGGGTAGCTGTTGTGTACCGCGGCACCAAAAGCGGCAAATGCTAAGGAGTTGTCTCTTTTGTCCACGAACTCTGTAAGAAAATATCAAAACATCTGTCATATGTGATTTGTGAAGCACTTTTACTTTACTTAGTTCATGCAATATAAATGCAACACAACTTTGCCTGCCTTACTGTGGAAAATTAGAGTTTTTTCTATTGTACACTTGAGTTGAAAAGTAAACAAGTAATTTGTACATAAGTATCAAGGATAATACGGTTATACACAATGGAATGCATTGATTTTTTTTTCAATGGAGCTTTTTTCACGGCACTAAACCAGTACACTGAGAGTGGTGGCATTGATGCTTAAGTGCCAATTGAATATTATTGCATCCATTAATGCTGATAGATGCCTATAATTCTTTTTAGTGATCAGTACAGCACGTAAGATCACTGAACAGTTAGTTATAATGATTGTGCCAGCACCTGCTTTCCCATAAAATCTTCTTCTTACCTGTGATATTAGGGTACTCCAGGTTGATGAGATAGAACTTCTCTGAGCCTATCACAGCAAAGTCTTCTGCTATGGTCACACAGCTGCAGGGCTCTTGTGTAATGAACTCCTATGGAAAAAAACAATGTGTACTTCATTTATTGTTAGACATTCAGCAACTTGGATAAAATATCTCTGTGTTCAAGATTAATCTGCATGATTCTTTCTTCAATGATGAGGAGAAAAACAAAATCCTTTACATAAAACCACAGAAACTGACACCATTTCTGGAATGCATGAACTCTCTAGAGTGAAAGAGAACTAGGTTAAACAATCACATGACTGGCAGTACTTAGGGCACTTTTTGGCAGTTTTAGCAACAAGGGTGCAAAGGTACAAGGTGAAAGGCAAATGATAGCCAAATAAAGGGCCACAAAGGCGAGAAGTTTATAGACAATATGTTAATGTGCCATCCTAGTGTGAGTACAAAGATGTGATAAATAGAGATTACACAACAAGTCTTGATTGATTATCATGTGTATCCAACTCGAGTTAGTTAATTTTCAAAGTTTCAAAGTGCGAGCTTTAAGGAGCGTTTTGAGACTTTGAAAATTAACTAACAAGAGTAGGATAAACATGATAATCGATCCAAACGAGTTGTGTAATTTGTTTCTACCATAACACTAGATTATTTTGCAAATCAAGGTATTGAAAAGGTCAAAAAGAATTTTTCTTCAATTCCAGCCATAATGTAAGCCCACTCAATGTATTGTGACGTCAAATATAATGACGTCGAATGGTGGCATCATAACTGAATTTCCTGACGTATCAGCCAATCAAAACACTCGGAAGGCGTTAACCACGTGTGGTTAATTGATATATCTAATCAACTGCAACCTCGATTACACAACCGTTTTATAGTGGTTAAACTACATATGTTATGGTAGAAATTGTAATATTACCTTTCTAACACAGAATGCTCTCAGTTCTGTATTGTACTTCATCATGATCACCTTATCTGCCAGTCCTCCCACCAGATATATACTCTCCTGGTAACCTCTGCAGTCCAGGACTGTACATCCACGCAGCTGCTCGATTGTTGTATATGGGATCTCTGTCGTCTGGTCATGGGTCGCTTGGTTTAACCGAGTCTTGATGGAGTCTTTGTGGATGTACACAACTTTTCTGTCTTTGCCTGGATGAAATTATCGGTGAATGATTGACATGTGATTTCTGGACTATAGTGCTATATAGATTTCTTTTTATATCAGGAGATTATTATTATTTGGCTCTTGCAGACTACAGTAAAACCCGCATATATTGAAACCAAAGGGGACTGAATTTTTCTTTCAAATAAACATGGTAATTAAAATAACGGGATGAAAAATGGTTATTAAAGTTATTTAGCCCGGACATAAAACAATTTCAAATTAAACAGAATTTGCAATACATCAGAGTTCAATATGATATAGGTCAATTCCACACGAACACTTATACAATGAAACTTCTGAAAGCCGATCCTTGCTCGGACCGTAAATTTTATCCGGTTTTTGGAGGGTCCGATTTTTGGAAGTTCATTACAATTCAGGAATTCCGATCCGTTCCGGTTCCGTTTTTAATAGTCGATCCAGACCGGTTCTGTATTTACAAAATATATTTCCTGTTGCAGATATACTCTCTCTAGAAGGCCTACGTTTATTTGTACATGTATCTATACCTCTTTCTTATCTAACGTTTAATTTTTATTTAAACTCAATTTCAATTGTAAAGTTTGACTTGTAAAACTGCTTTGTGAATTTATGCTGGCCACTGATGGAGCTATTAATAGTTTGGTATCGATACATCTAATGTTGACCCATATTGAAAAATAAAAGAATGATGAAAGAACATGTATTTAAAATTGTGTTTTTAATTCATATTGCGGACATTTAGATTTAATATCCAAGTGAATATAAACAAAATTACAACAAAATTGTTCACAATACATACATTATCGAATGAATTAAATTATCAGGTTAATCAAAGCACTACTCAGTTCATTCTATATTCCACAGGCCCTACTGCGGTATAGATCCACATGTATAATTGTGCATTTCCTTGAATTAAAAACTTGGCTTTGATTTTCATTTAGTAGTCTGATTCATTTGATAAAGTTCACAACTTGTTGAAAAAAGTGTCCAATGATAATTGTCTCTGTGCACACGTGGATTTAACAATAATATCCTCACTGAGTGAATACAATCCCTGTGCAATATCTAAAAATCTATCATCTTTGGTGATTGCAAAGTTTCTCAAGCGTTTGCTAAAGTCCATGATCTCATTAATTGTCAGTGCAGGCATCATTGTCTGTATTATCGTTCGTATCCTCATTCGTCTCATCACAGACACTAATGTCTGGGTTGTCTGTCGTCCTTGATTTATGATAGCTTAAAAAGATTGCATTCCCAATCGTCACTTTCATCCTCTATGGGCAAGTCCTTATCAAATGTCTCAAATAAATCCTCGTTCAGTGCAACCTGCTTTGCTAATCTCATTAAATGAGCGAGAGGAATGTCGTCATTGTCATCACTTCCTTCTGCATTGTCTGAATTAAGCACTAGGAATCCTGACATATGAGAGCACTTTATGATTTATCTGCTTGTGTTTCTGCCCAAGCTTGTTTAATCAAATAAATTGCATCTAGCACTGTAAGTTTTTTTTACACAATTCCGATACATTTTCACATTTTTCAATCTCTGACACCTGGGATTTCAGCAGTTTTTTCCTATAACGGGCTTTAAAGGCACAGATAATCCCTTGGTCTAGTTGCTGGAGATGCGACGTTGTATTGGCAGGTAAAAACTTAAGAGTAATGTTGTCCAGCTGTAAGTCCTTGGAATGTGACGAGGCATTGTCTAAGAACATGAGAATTTTGTGCTTTTCATTTTCAATTTGTCTGTCAATTCCCTTTATCCAATTTGTAAAAATAACGCTGTCCATTCATGTCTATTAAAATTCCACACAACGGGTAACTTCTCTAGCTTCAAATTTTTGAAACAGTGTGATTTACCGACTTTTCCTTTAACATGGGGTTTTAATTTTTCCCCTGTAGCACTGCATGCAAACATGATTGTTAAGCATTTTTTCAAATTTTTGACTCCTTTTGTTGACGCCCCCTTTCAGCTAGAGTATTTTCTGGAAGTGCCCTGTAGAAAAGACCTGTTTCGTCACAGTTAAAAATGTCCTTTGGCTCATAACCAGAGCAGATATCAGGAAGTCGGGTCCGCTATTCATCCACAGTTCCTATGTCCACACTAGGGCTTTCACCACTAATTCTAAAAGCTTTTATGGAATGTCTGGCCTTAAACTTGTCGAGTCAGCCATTCGACGCTTTAAAATCGGAAATGCCCAACTCACTAGCAAACTCCAGGGATTTCGGCTGTGAAATAGGCCCAGATAATAGTATGGTCTTCTCACGTGCCTGACGAAACCAGTCCCACATTAAGTCATTCAGTTCGTCATTTTTAGATAAATGCGAAAACGAAATTTCTGTCCATTTCTGTTGCTCTCCTTACTTGCCATATTTTTCACTTAGCTGCTTCTGAGTTAGTTTTTCGGCACAGTCTCAGAGTCCTTGATCAGATCTAATTTGACATCCAAAGTCAGTTCTATTCTTCGTCGTTTAGCTGGTTGTGTAGCCATCATCAGTTACATCGTTTTCAAATAAATTCAATGTGTCAACAGTATGAGATGCAGTGGGAATGAAATGACGACCTGTAGTTCATTTAATATGTACCAATTTAAAAATGAAGACCTACATGATTTTGCTTACTAAATAAATGCTCGTAATTAAAAGAAAACAATGGAAAAGCAGATTATTTGTTTGTTTAGCAAGATAGAGTGCTAATTCCCTCATATATATAAAGAGGGGGGGGGTAATCTCACGATCGGTAACATCAAGTAGGCTGTGCATGATTACTGCTTTTCAAGTGATGTCATTAATTATCTTAAATAAACACGCTGGTCGATAACATCAAGTAGGCTGTGCATGATTACTGCTTTTCAAGTGATGTCATTAATTATCTTAAATAAACACGCTGGTCAGTGTGTGTTGTTTTAGTGATCATTTTCTTCAAAAATATTTCAACAAAAGGGTGATGACAGCATCGCATGCATTTGGAAAAGTTTAGGGTCCTGTGTAATTACTGACACTTGTGTTGATTTGTAGGCTATACATAGGATTTTCGAGACCCCCTTCTATTGATTACACAAACTGTCAAGTGTTTCACAACAATACGATTATACCCATGCTAATATGCCCTGAGGCAAATACATTTACCTTATCATCGTAGATACCCATACATGGTCGATGACCGTGCCAGGCATGTACAAATTTATTGTTAGCCGGATTATCTTTTTTATTGTTTTATTTTTGTACATCACCGGAAGTTTGACGCTGGTAAGGCCAGTATTTGGAAGTTATTTGAAGCACAAAATTGTGTTATTATCCAAAAATTCGGTCCGGTGTTCGGAACTGGGAAGGATCGGTATTTGGAAGTTATTCTCTATATAGATAAAGAAGGAAAAAATCCAGACTTTTTCAGTATGATCAGGATACGGAAGAAATCGGTTTTTAGAAGGATCAGTTTTCGGAAGTTACACTGTATACATGTATATGAAGTTATACTGAGCAACACTTAACATTAAATCAACATGGAAAAGTCCAAGATAAAATGGATTTATGATGTCTTATCAAGGCTTTTTATTACATAAGAAATGAGGAAATAAAATTAAATCTCTATAGCAATTTAAGCAGATTTTCAAAAAAAGGACTTTTCTCATTACAAAATTGGTAAAATTTCCAGCTATTACAACAGCAGGGTATGATCTTGTAGAGAGCACAACAGCAGGGAATGATCTTGTCAGTAGCATATTATCTTACCTGTGATACACATGACACTGGACAGTCCTGGTACATAGATCATCTGATGCATACTCTGTATGCCAGTCAGTTTGGTGATCACAGCGTGCTTCCCATTGTGTACATTGACAGCGTACATTCCCTCATCAGCTCCCAGCAGCAGTATCTGTAAACACAAGGAAGTCAGAAAAATCATTACCGGCTGCCTTTTTCACAAAGAATCTTACGAAAAAATCACTCATAAGTGATAAGTTTTGTGAAATTTTCATTCTAAATTACTTGACAAATTGTCAATTTAATTCACTAAATGTAGTTACAAACTGACTTTTGGGGCCTCCGTGGCCGAGTGGTTAGTGTGTTTGACTTCGACCCGAGGAACCCGGGGTTCGATTCCTGCAGCACCACTCCGCGGTTGGCCGTCCCTCTCTTTCGGATGAGACAGTAAAAACCGAGGTCCCGTATCACAGTAGGTGTTGGCACGTTAAAGAACCCTCCCTGCTCTACGGCCAGCAGTGCTGAGCACAGGCAAAATTTGTCGCCCTTCACCAACACACGGTGATGTCTCCATATGAGTGAAATATACTTGAGTGGGACGTTAAACAACAATGCAACAACAAGAACAAACTGACTTTTACATATAAATTCATGAAAACCAGATTTCATCACAGGATGTTTATTTATAAAGTAAAACGTACAATACAGTAGATTCCGCTTAATTGGATGGCCTATTTGTCAGAAAAAATTATGCAATTAACCAAACTATGCCATTAACTGATTTAAAAAAAAAAAGTCAAAGAATCAACTTTAGTAAACAAGTTTACGATGATAACCCCCTCCATCCGTACACGACATATTATGCTCCCTGTGTCAGTCTCTTGGTTTAAGCAATGTTTTAATTACTCTGCTGACTCAGAAACTCAATACTACAGGTCTATGTGTGTTATCAAAGACTTACTGTGACTTGTGAACGAGCATCTATCACCTCATCTTTTTACGACACTCAATGGTTACTGCATGGTAGCATACACATGTTGTAAGCATGTTTTAAGGACTAACGTATGGGGAAAGGGGCAGCTACTTATCATTACTTGGTAATTATTCAATGCATACAGCATTATATAAGAGTTCATTTTGGAAAAATTCGGGTAATTGATCACTTGGATCATTTAAAAAGCTATGGCATCTTTTACAACAATTATCAATCAACGATTGCCTCAGTTTCCAAGCCTGAGCGAGTATGCCGCATCATTTTGCAGCTGCTTATACCTAGAGAATTCGTCAGCAGATATTAATTACACAGACACTTAAATGATAATTTAAGTCAGATAGGGTCATTAGGCTAATCCAGTTTGAAGTGAGCAATTAAGTTTGTCAAAGTAGCCTATAAATAGGCCTAGCACATGAACATGATCTTACGACCGAGGTGTGAAGATGTTGTCAAAACCAAGTCAAAGTGAGCAGGAACTAATTAGATAATCTGATACTGGACTCAAAGAAGTTACCTGAGGGCATGGGAAAAGGGATTAAGAAGAATATTTCTGAGAGTTTTCCAATGCAAACAAACGAAATTTGGTAATTTGTCTATGCAAATAAACGAACATTTTTAACATTGAATGAATGGCGTTTGGTTTGGTGTTTTCAATTTATATGCAATTAACGAATTAAGGAATTAACTGGTATGCAATTAAGTGGAATTCACTGTATATGGTGAATTGAACAAAAATACTCGATTATAATCACGACTGATTTTGATAGTAACATTTTTTGTTAAAAGGAGCCCAGTATCTGGACAAATAAGTAAGTAGTAAAATAGTGGAGGGATATGCTTATGCAAAGCTTGTATACTGTTTGCTAATGTCAGGAAATGGAGTACAAAATTTATTTTTACATTAGGTAATCCCACATAATTATGCAACATTGTCGGAAATAAAACCAGACTTATGGTAGTCTTACTGAACATTTGTCTATTATAACACCATGTACAGAATCTCAACAAAACTTTATTGTGTTGTAATATCAGTGGCATATATATAGTAAAACCTGCTTTAGTGACCACCTGTATATAAAGACCACCTGGTCACAAAGACCTTCTTTTGCTGTCCTTAATAATACTAATTGTGTACAGATCAACCTCTATATAAGGACCACCTCCCTACAAAGATCATTTTTCTTGTCCCTAAGAAGGTTGTTATGTACATGTTTCACTGTATATATAGACAAACCTGATTGGACAGTGCCAGGGAACAGTTCAGCTCTAGTCTACGATCTCCTAACAGCTCCAGTAGTTTGTACTCCTGTAGTTTCTACAATTAAATAGCCACAGAATTAGGCATTGTCCACAACTTGTTACTCATAGTGCAAAACATTTACTACACTTTCTTAAATATCTGACAATTCCTAAAACCTAACAGAATCCACAAGAAATTGTCTAGTATATGCACTTTGTAGAATCCTTCTCTGAAAAAAAACCAACAGAAATGCACCTGCATAAATCAAACCACTTTGTAATATAATTTGATGTAGACAATTGCAGTATTTTGTTCACTCTGTGAAGTTAAGAAAAGAAAGCTCCAAACTTACTGTTCTTTTGAAGGTGGTATCAACTTTTTGCAAACTTTTCACTGCAGCTTCAAGGGAGGCAACCCATTTTTGCTTGTCAGAGAAATTGACAGCCATCAAATATATCACTCTGAAATGAAATAAGGAAAGGGAATGAAATTAACGCAAAGGAGCAAATAATATGAAGCTAAATTATCTAACTTTGTGCTATACTGTAATCCTTATTTTATGTGGCTTTACAATGGAAAATGGAAAACCCAGATTTGACAAACTAATGACAAAACACATCAAAACACAGAAGTCAATGCTAGGTATTTCCCAAAAAGTATAAAAAAATTTATGCCAGCTTCACTTTATAACACTTTAACATACCAGTAGCATTACCATTTGAAAAATTGGTCTCTCAAGTCCGATTCTACTTTACTATCATATGAAAAGATGTGTTGTTGTATCTCGCCTGAGAATCTGTGTGGCCTGTCATATGAGATCTCTTATGACAGGTTTTTCTACATTAGGGACAGGATTTACTGTACAGTTCTCTCCCAGAGGTACACCTACCTTCCTGGCCAGCATAGGGTCTGTCATTAGAGGATTTACTGTACA
>JACSZP010058022.1:0-11736 GCA_016161895.1 Pinna nobilis | reverse complement strand
GATCTCATGACTTAACGAATATCTGATGGAATATGGAGCACTGTCGTCCCATCAACTACCAGGTACATCCACCCATAAGGAAGTACATGAATTTTAGATCTGATCCCCAAATTTTACAAAATTTCCTCTATTTTGACAATTTAAACATTACAAGATCAATATTTTTCTGTATTGGACATACCTTTTGTCCCAAAACGCGAGGTAAAAATATCTGACACATTTATCAAGTTTATCTGTTTAGGTAAAACTATTATGGGATAGCATATCTAATTTATTAAAACTGGAATGGTAATACATGTACATGAAAGTAGGGATGTATTAATATGTGTAATGATGAAATGGCCAATATATGTAAATATTTATTATTTTATGATCAATTATCAAAATTGATCAACAATTTGTGTCAATATCAATAAACCAATGCATGATAATATGTCCTTCCCCACGAAGAAAATATTATTGTGTTGTACTTTCTGATATTGTATTTGTTTGATGTTTCATTCAAATTTATCTTGTAGATCCCATATGCGGATCCAGGATTTTTTTTCCAGTGGGTGGTGGATGGAGGGGGCAAAATTCCCAGGAGGGGTCCCACCTTTTGATGAGAAAAAAAAACCTGTTTAAATGAGCATCTAAGCATCATTGATTAGTATATAGCGATCTGGACACCCCCCCCCCCCCCCCCCCCCCCCCCCCCCCCCCCCCCCTCAAAGACAAAAGAATCCTGTTTTACAAACAGTATTCAATAGGACAAGATCAACGATGTTGAATTACTCTTCCTCCATTTTTTCTGAAATTTCTCACTGTGAAATCTCACATCACACTGGACAAAAAACAAATTGGAAAATCATAAAGGGCGTCAGTACACCAGGCCAGGAAAAAGTGTCAGCTAGACTCACTGGGACTCGAACTCAGGACCCTGAATAACCGTGTGGCTGCTTTACTAACTGAGCTACCTGGACGGTTATGCCCAGTCAACCCCATTACATGTGAAAACTGAATTACCAAAGCTGGATTTGGATATATACACATGTACATATATATAGAGGCAATAAATATATACAATGTATCGACATGTACAGGAATTGATCCAATTTTATAACCCATTGAATAAATAATTTTATCAAATCTGATAAGCAAATTATGTGTTGATAGCAATTCACAATGGAGTTGTAAAATTTAACAATATAATAGACAGTTATTTATCAATATATCCCTCTACAGTCAGCAAAATCAAGAGCAGGCTATAGACCCTATCAACATTTTATTTTTGTTCTTGCTAAAAAGTTGTCTGGTACTGGCACTGATGCTGACAATGCTTTTGGGGGTTTCTATACATGTTTGGACAATTTGTGATACCTGGTTCAACTGAAAAGTCTGCAAATTCTTTTTAAATTCATACAGTCCTTGTAAAGTGCATAAACAATGTATCAGTACCAGTGTTTTCCAGTTCATTTTATTTGAACAGACTTGAAAATGCATCAAACAGGCCAGGAAGGAGGGGGGGGGTCTTGGAGCAATTGAATAGGTCAAGAAGGGAGGTGCCGGAGTCTCTCCCCTTGAAAATTTAAGACTTAGATTTGAACCGGTCAGAAAAACGTTTGAAACGGTCAATTTGGCCACCAGGCGGTTCTTAGGGAAAACACTGTGTACATATTCCAGTGGCCCGCTGGAGCATAGTGGTTGGCATGTTTGCCTTCTGAGGTCATGGGACTGAATCAGAGCCGCATTGCGGTTGACTTAATTTCTGTGTCCCCTGGATGAGACATTAAAAACCAAGGTCCCATGTCGCAGTAGGTGTTGGTACATTAATGAAAGCTCCCTACTCTACAGCCATAGATTATACATGTAAATGCCGTGCACAGGTAAAACAATTGTCGCATTCACCAGCTTACAGTGCCGTCTCAATATGAGTGAAAGATTCTTGAATGGGATGTTAAACAACAATACAACCAGCCAACCAACACATATCAGTAAAAGACTTCATTTCGGTTTATGTAAATCAAACGTTCCCCATAAAATAGAGGAATCTGCTTGTCTTAGAGGTCCAATGCTCAATCAAACTCAGCTCAGACCATCGACCCTTCAGTTTACAATTGTATAAGCCATGCAGGAAACTACCAGAGAGCTTTTTGACCAGATATGGGAAGTCAAGATCAATTTGATGAATCAATCTGACATAGAGATTTATTTTTAGGTGATCAGCTTGTATGTAATTAATTAACCCTTTCAACACCACAGACCATAATGGACTGGTCAGATACAGTAGACAAGAGCATACCATCATGATACTTGGGGTTGAAGGGTTAAAGAGTTAACGGCCACTATGTTAATTTGGTTATAACTGTATTAACCCTTTCAACACCGTAGACTGAAATGGACTGGTCTAAGACAATAGAAAAGAGCATACCATTTTGATACTTGGGGTTGAAAGGGTTCAAATTTGAAGACCTTCACCAGCATTTGGTGGCATTTCCAAGGGTGACAGATGCACGAGTGAGTGACAGTTTGTAAAGACTATCCACTTGGTACTGACTTGGCTCAAGGACATCTCTTTAGCTCATGCATGTGTACCGTTGAGTGCTGGTTTCTTTAAAAGTCAAGGACCCAGGTTTAAATCTAAACAGAGTCAATTACTTTTTTTCAACACAGAGACCCGTAGGAAAGAAACTGGTGGCAGCAGGTTTTTAAGAATTTCCAAGTTTTTTGATGCAGGACATGTGCAAATTGATGAACTATCACTATCTGATTATATATCTCTGATTGAAAACCTAGTACATGTAACAATATCATAAGCTCTCTCTCTCTCAGACTTAGATATTGTATCCCTTTGTCTATCTTTTTCCCTTACCTTTCCTTCCTTCCTTCCTCTGTCACTCCCTAGCCCCTGCCTCTTTACTTCTTTCTCCCTCTCTCTTGTAAATGTACCATACTATGGTAGCTCTCTTTCTTTCTGTCTCCCTCACTCCCCCCCTCTCTCTCTCTCTCCCCTTTGTAGGCACAGAATGACATTTTCATTTAAGTGAAAGTTTCTTGAGTGGGACGTTAAACAACAATACAAGCCACCGACTATGTACCACATATGACAACATCAGACAGATGGTAGTAAACTTTGATAAGATACTTTATAAAGTATCATAACATGAGGTAATTATAAGTAGGAATGACACTTCATTTCCTCCCAGCTTTAAGTTGTACAAGTGACACTGTCCGTAAGTGTATACATGTACATATTGTATGTACATCAAGCTTGTGTGTTTATCTGTGTGTGGTGTATGAGAGAGAGAGAGAGAGGGGGGGTGGGGGGGGGGGGGGGGGGGGGGGGGTGGTAAGGGTACAGTGAGGGAGAGAGAAAAGAAAGAAAGAGGGCTAGTACATGAGAGAGGGAGAAAGAAGTAAAGGTAAGAGAGAAAGATAAACAAAGGGAGATAATAGCCAAGTCTGAGAGAGAGAGAGAGATGGAAATGGGAGGGTAAAGCGGTCAGAGATGGACAGAGAAAGAGAATAAGGAAAAAGTGAGGAAGAAAGAGAAAAGAAAGAAAAAGAGTGCATGAGAGAGGGAGTAAGAAGCAAAGAGACAGGGGCTCTAAGAGAATGAGAGGAAGGAAAGGTAAGGGAGAAAGATAGGCAAAGGGAGACTATAGCAAACTCTCTGACATTGAGAGACAGAGAGAAAGAAAGATACAGACAGAGAGGGAAACAGACACAGAGAGGGAAACAGACACAGAGAGAGAAAAAGACAGAGAGAGAGAGAGAGAAACAGACAGAGAGAGACAGATAGGCAGACACAGAGAAAGCATAATCAACTTAGGGGCTAAATGAGATGAGATATCTGACAAATTATTTGTAGGATTTTTTTAGTACTGGTGACAAAAAATACAAACATCACAGATACATGTAACTATATTCTGCACCTGGAGGAATAAAATAACTACAAGCCTTTATGCATGTTATGAATTACAATGTACTTGAACTTCAGCCATAGGAAATCTTAAATCCCGATGATCACTTATATTAAAGTTCAAAGCTATAATTAAATACTTGAAGATGTCACCTGTTGCTATAATAATAAATACCATCAATAATCCTGGTTAAGTTATGATGTCAATAAAAATACTAAAGAATGACAATTCTGTCACATGGTATCTCAATATACCTGTATATGACCTCTACATACATATATGGTACAAGGGGAACAGCGGAAAAAAAAGTTACCTACGGTATGTTGAAATGGCATTGATGTAACTTCAATGGAATACATGTACATTGTACAATAAAATATATAGATATACATTGTACAATAAAATATATAGATATACATGTACATGTACCTCTAAACTTCAACGATTTTTATAGATACATTGTACCTGTATATGTAGCTTCTAAAAAATTACCTGCATTGAAATGAATGTTGCATTATACAGAAGTAACTTTCAGTCGAATACAATGATTGATGTAATGTACACATCTGAACCCCCATGATCTACATAGAAAACTGTAGCTTCTATTTTTGTGACTATTCGGAGCTTTACTCATATAGACATTAAGGGATCAGTTAACCTTTTCGCCCCTAGTAACACATTTGGATTCATCTAAACCATTGATTTTATGAAGAGTCTATTATTTTTCAGGGGGTAATGAGTTAAAAAAAGAAATTACCTGTGTTGAAATGAATATTGCAATTTGATGTACACATTTAACTTTCAATGGAATACATTCAATGAAATATATACTTCAAAACATCCATGAAATCTGAATAAGCTTTAATTTCATGTATGCCTCAAATACATGCATTAGGGGTACAGTAAAGAAAAGATATTACCTGTTTTGAAATGAACATCACATATACATAACTTTCAATTGAATGGTAATACTATCTTCTGAACTTTCATATTAAATCTACATAGAAGGCTGTATATAGCTTCTAGCTTTGTGAATATATGGAGCCTCATATGCATGTACATGTATACTGGGAACAGTTAAAAAAAAAAATTTACCTGTGTTGAAATGAACGTTGCATTGATTTTACTTTCAGTGGAATACATTTTATGAAATATATACTTAATAAATTCCATGATCTACATAGAAATCTGCATAGCTTCTAGATTTGTAATTGTACGTGCATACAGAAAATATAACATCGGTCACCAAAAGACAAGTTTATATACATGTATACTAATGGTTTTTGTTTACATGTGTACTACAAACACTGTCATAAACAGCTGACTCAGTCAGTGTCCCTTTCATTACATGTTTTCATGTGTACTACAGACACTGTCAATAACAGCTGACTCAGTCAGTGTCCATTTCATTGCATGTTTACATGTGTACTCAGCACATGCATTTCTGTCAGGTGACAGCGCATGCCGGTGACCCAATAAAATGTGTCATTAAATGCCCCGGCAGTCATAATAAACAAAACTGTCATGTATTAGGGGCTTTATGGTCAAACGGATCCATAAAAAAAATTGTCGGTCAGGATGGTTTAGTCATATTATTGTGTATTACAATTAACACCTGTCCAGGGCAGTAGCGATATAGATTAGTAAATATATGCACCTCGTAATATCCACAAGTTTTATGGGACTTACGCATGTTCGGTGTACCGTGAACTCTTAAGACATATGCAAAGTTGTCAGGTACCGTGACGCTTCTTGTGAACACCTTTACATTTTATCTACGGTAGGCCTACATAATTGTATTCCCTTACTACAGAAGTTAAAGTGCCAATTTTATACACAGAAGTACATGTATATAGAACTTAATGAACTTTATTTATGAATTTGAATTTGTGTATTAAGCCACACTACACTGAATAACAACTTCTAACCAAATTAAATACATTTTCATATTAATCCTATCCACACAGGTACATGTACATGTATGTATTGCACCTAGTGTAAGAGATGGGCAATTGACTGTGTCAGTATATTGGCCTACATTAATATAATAAAAGAAAATGATATAACCAAAAAATAACGGAATGCTCTTACACTAGCATATGTCATAATGAAAGAAATTTTAAAGATAGCATTGTAAATACCTGACCTGGTTACAGGTGAAATGACCAAAGTATTATAGTATCGAGCTACCTGTAATTCCTGATTCTGCTGATTACCTCAGGTAAATATGTAGTTAAATAGGGCATAGACCTTCACAAAAATTAATTGTTCAATGTAATTGATCGACCAAACACAGATTAAAAAAGTTGTTGTTGTTTAACGTCCCACTGAAGAATATTTCACTCATATGGAGACGTATATTAAAAGAGTGATGGTAGATAAATAAAACAGATAGATAAAAAAAAAATAGCATTTCTTTAGGCCTACCTTGATTTTCTTGCTCAGGTATGCCCAATTCTTAATATTCTTATACTCCGCTGCTGATTACGATATAAGACTACACACTTATATATCCCGTGTTACATATGGAGCAGGAAGTGGTATCTACACTGCTCTATTTGTGCTACCTACATATGTAAATACAGGTGATGAGCTATATATAAATACCACAGTAGGCTATATTACATACATAAGTAATCATAGTAGAGTATATATATGTAAAGGGGCCCATACACGTTCAAAAAAAGCGTCAAAATTTTGATACAAAATTTTGATGCAAAATTTGACTGTGTGTAGGGTGTTTTGATGTCAAAAAATATTTGAATCAAAATTTTGACGGATCAAACCCCGTTTGATTTTTTTTGACGAGTCGTCAAATTTTTGATGCGTGTGTGGGCTCCTGTAAAAATTTTGATCAAACTTTTAATACGCAAGTGACCGCCGAGGAGACAGGACCATCATGTCTGGGAAGAAGGAGGCCGAAAAGAACTCATTGAAGTTTCTTTCCTTATCAATTGCTCGACAAGGCCGAGTAACTCATCGAACGATGGGGCATCCATTCGAAGGAAGTTACGGAATTCCTCTGGTAACGTAATTCTTGGAGGAGGTTAACGTGTCCGTAAGTTTCCCTTTTTAAAAACCAGTCTTTCGACCATTTCCGACGTTTACGGGGTGGTTCATCAGAGTCCAATGCGTACACTAGTGCTATGGCCACTGATGCATCCATGTCAAAGACTTTGACAATACTGAATTTTGATGGAAAAACACTGCAACGTGTGTGGGCAATTGTGCATCAAAATTTTGTTTCAAAATTTCTAATCAAAATTTTGTATAAAAATTTTGACATTTTTTTTGAACGTGTATGGGCCCCTTTACACCTGTGCAACTAGTAGAGGTGAATTTGATACACCTGTGCATCTAACAAAAGTAGAATAGGTACTTACAGATATATCTGTTGGATGTGCAAAATACTTGGACTTGATGGGGCCACCATGGCCGAGTGGCAGCCTGTACAACTTCTAATCATGAGGTCCAGGGTTCGAGTCCATGTCATTTTGTGGTTGGCTGTCCCTGTCTTTCAGATGAGACAGTAAAAACCGAGGTCCAATGTCACAGGAGGTGTTGACATGTTAAAGAACCCTCCCTGCTCTACGGCCAGAAGTGCCAAGCATAGGCAAAATTTGTCGCCCTTCACCAGCACACAGTAACATCTCCATATAAGTGAAAGATTCTTGAGTGGGACATTAAACAACAATTCCAGCAACCAACTAACTTGATACAGGCTAGAATATAGATATTGCCTTTCACTTAATTGTTTGGGGGGGCCTCCATTGCCGAGTGGTTAGCTTGTTCAACCTCAAATCAAAGGGTCCGGGGTTTGATTCCCACAGTGCCACTTGGTAGTTGGCCATCCCTGTCTTTCGGATGAGACAGTAAAAACACAGTAGGTGTTGGCACGTTAAAGAACCCTCCTTGCTCTAAGGCCAGCAGTGCAGAGCACTGGCAAAATTTGTCGCCCTTCACCGGCACACGGTGACATCTCCACATGAGTGAAATATTCTGGAGTGGGACGTTAAACAACAACTTAATTGTTTGGTGTTATGCTGTAGTGAATGTTACCTTGCCCTCAACTGAAGAGATTTAATAAAAGGAAAACTCTTCATGCTTGAGAACTCTAAACAAAATTAGTTAGGCTACATTTAAAAATAACACGTCTTTGTTATTATCTCTCCTTGCTTGACCAATTAGACAGCACTCATATGAAGAAATTGGTTGGAGTGTCAAAATTCCATTCTTTCTTTTTTTATGCCTTATTTGACCACAATTCTTCAGTTATTACATGACATGCACTTTTCAGAAGTAGAAGGGAAATCGAAGTTACAAGTACAGTGAAATGTGTATATCAAGACGGCCTAAGGGGCACGAGAAAATCGGTCTTTATAGGGAGGTGGTGTCTATAAAGAAGTTAATTTGTACACGAACGGTACTATTTTGGACAACAAAAAATGGTCTTTTGGACCAGGTGGTCTTTATATACAGGTGGTCACTAGAGCAGGTTTTCCTGTATACTCAAAAGACACCTTGGTCTAGTGGTTTGCAATGCATGGCTTCTGATCGTGAGGTTGTGGGTTCGAAACTGAACCACACTAGTGTTGTTAGCTATCCCTGTCTTTAGGATGAGACAGTAAATACCAAGGTCTCTTATTCACAGTGGATGTTCGCATGTTTAAAAAACCCTCCCTGCTGCTCTTTGGCCACAAGTGCCTAGCATAGGCAAAATTTGTCGCCCTTCGTCGGTATATGGTGACGTCTCTATATAAGTGGAAGATTCTTAATTTGGATGTTAAACAATAATACTATCAACACAAAGAAACTCGAGTAAAGATCCACCCTCCTACCATAAGGCAAACCGTCAAAAGAATCTGGCAACATGTAGTCATTCTAACCTGCCTTGCCGACCCAATGAATTAAAGAACTGCCCTGCACTCGTCTTATGTGATCTATATGTTTGGTTATCAAAATGGCTTTTTTCCTGTATGTATTTCCTTGATTAAGAGACTACCTCTCTTATATTACCTCTTTCATTCCTTCCCTTGTATGGTCTCTCAAAACTACTTAGAGTACCAAAGGGGGGGCCTCCGTGGCCGAGTGGTTAGAGTGTTCGACTTTGAATCGAAGGGTGTGGGGTACGAATCCCCGCAGCACCACGCTGCAGTTGGCTGTCCTTGTCTTTCCGATGAGACAGTAAAAACCGAGGTCCCGTGTCACAGTAGGTGTTGGCATCTTAAAGAACCCTCTCTGCTTAGACTATGGCCATAAGGGCCGAGCATAGGCAAAATTTGTCACCCTTCAACGGCACACAGTGACGACTCCATATGAAAATATTCTCGAGTCTCGAGTTGGATGTTGAACAACAATACAAGAACTTAGAGTACCACACACAGATGAATACAGACTATAATCAGATTTGATGATCATGCAGTCACATACCTGACTTAGATATCTATTATCTACCATGACAGAATTTTATCTATTTTATCTATATCTAACAAGGGAGTGACATACTTATTTGCTTACATCCGATCACACAGATTCTATTTGTTTGTTCAGCAGCTTTGGTCCTACATATGAAATCTTTTGTATGGAGATGTCACATTACCGAAAGTCAATGATTGCAGCTCCAAGTTTGACCTTTATATGCTTTGCACTGATTGTATTGTGACATTACAAAGTGCGACTGTCTGCTCTGAACGACCTTTTACATAAAGCATGGTATAGATATTCATAGTGTTGTTTTTGTTATTTTTAATTTTTCTCTTTTGATTCTTTTAATTACAATTCTTATTCTGTTTTCCTTTCTTATTATATTCCTCACTTGATGGTTGGTTGTATTGTTGTTTACAGTGGAACCTCGCTATTAAGACCACCCAAGTGACTGGCTAAAATTGGTCTTATTAGTGAGATGGTCTCTTAAGAGAAGTTTTTAAAAATAGCCTAAAATGATGATAATCAGACTGAATTTTAATGGTCTTAATAGCGAGGTGGTCTCTTAAGTGAGGTGGTCTTTAAGCAAGGTTCCACTGTATTACCCCACTCAAGAATCTTTCACTAACGATGAGATGTCACCACCTATGCCAGTGAAGGGCGGCAAATTTTACCTAGTGCTTGGCACTTATGCATATTGAACAGTGAGGATTCTTAGACATTCCAACACCTACTTTGACACAAGATTTTGGAGTAACTGGTATGCTGTTTCATCTGAATCACTGGAAAAGCCAAGTACCACAACATGGTGCAGATTTGAACTGATGACCACATAATTAAATGGCTGACATGCTTAGCACTGGGCCACAGTGCTCCCTGTATACAGGGAAAAATGCCACGAATGATATTCATGTGAAAAAATGTTTGCATGATTTTCGTATGAAATTTGTATGATTTTCATGCAATTTAAAATACATACAATATTCGCATGATTTTTGTACAATATTCACATGAATCTAATAATGCATGGAAATATTGCACGGCATTTTTCCCTGTGTACTTACTAATGATAATCCGAAACATAAAGCAATTTTTGTCCAAGTTCCACATTACATTTAAAAGCTTGGCAAAGAATGAGCAGAATGAAGTCTGATTTACTGCATAATTATGTGATTAGCAGTTCTATTTACTGTTAAAGGGGGACAACTTATAAACAACAATGACAATAATTATTGTTTCTGTCACTCGCTGATATTTTATCATAAACAAATAAGGAAGTCTTCTGCATTTATTTGTTTATATCCAGTCACAAGATGACCCTTGCACTGTATATTTTATGATAATCTTTTTCCCATTTGTTGTTAGTGACTACAATGTAGAGATATCTATATACATGTACCTACAATGTAGGGGGCTGCGGTGGCCTAGTGGTTAGTGTGTTCAACTTCGAAATCATAAGGTCCGGGGTTTGAATCCGTGCAGCGCCACACTGCAGTTGGCCATCCCTGTCTTTTGGATGAGAAAGTAAAAACCGAGGTCCAGTGTCACAGTAGTTGTTGGCACAATAAAGAACCCTGTCTGCTCTATGGCCATAAGTGCCAAGCATAGGCAAAATTTGTCATCCTTCACCAGCACACAGTTATGTCACCATATGAGTGAAATATTCTTGAGTGGGACGTTAAACAACAATACAACAATAATAACCTTCAATGTACAGTGAAACCTCGCCATTATGACCACCCAAGTGACTTGCCATCCTTGGTCTGATTAGTGAGATGGTTGTCCTAATTGAGGTTGGAATGCTAAAGAATAATGGTAAAAATACCAAATTTTGATGGTCCTTATTGCGAGATGGTATACCAAGTGGGATGGTCTGTAGGCAAAGTTCCACAGTAATTTGCCTATATATACATAAGAAAATTGGGGCCTCCGTGGCTGAATGGTTAGCGTGTTCGACTGCGAATCTGAAGATCCAGGTTTGAGCCGCGTCAGCGCCACTCCGCGGATGGCCGTCCCTGTTCTTCGGATGAGACAATAAAAACCAAGGTCCCGTGTCACAGTAGGTGTTGGCACGTTAAAGAACCCTCCCTGCTCTACAGCCAGAAGTGCCAAGCATAGGCAAAATTTGTTGCCCTTCACCGGCACACGGTGATGTCTCCATATGAGTGAAATATTCTTGAGTGGGACATCAAACAACAATACCATGCCATACATTAGGAAATTGAATCGTCAAAAATTCTGAACCACAGTAAATGACAAATGACTACAGTTCAGTACAGTAAATGGTATCTTTATGATCATCCATAACTATAGCATGAACTTTAAATTTGTTCTTATGCAGTTGCATTTTTTTTCTCTGAGTAGCACATAAATAGTACAATTCAGCTACATATCAAAGATAGGAGTTTTT
>JACSZP010057858.1:0-10486 GCA_016161895.1 Pinna nobilis | reverse complement strand
ACATGGGTTGCCAATGACTCAAGGAGGATCTCTATTGATTTGGGGGTCAGAAGGTCAAGGTCACATGATGCTGTTCCTTGAAAATGGTTTCCGCAACATAACTCAAGTACCTGTGGGTCTACAATATTGATACTTCACACATGGGTTGTCTATGACTCAAGGAGAATCCCTATTGATTTTGGGGTCCAAAGGTTAAGGTCACTTGACTCCGTTCCTTGAAAATGCTACCACCGGGGGTACAAGTCCCTTTAAGACAATTCTAGTTTCCTTTCCTATGTATATTTTCTTTTGTGTATTTGACTTTTTGGGATTGTAATCTTAGCTTCCCATTGGACTTCTGATCATCAGTAATTTCTTCCTTTGCTTTGATGTTTCCAGCACGTCAGTGTTCAAAAAGAGGCGGTGATGTTTGGATGCACATCAAGGGAGACAATCGCGTAGATATAAGTGGGAAATCTGTTGTTGTACTACGTGGAGAATTAAACGTTTAACGAACAAAACTTGTAATTATTGTTTCTGTTTCATGGTTGCCAGAACATTGGCAGCTAGAATTCTGCTCTCTAAGAAGACACTTTTGACTTCTTTTAAGCTCTCCTGGGGCAAAGGATCAAGTGAGCTTTTGCCAAAGCCCACTGTCCAATTAACATAAATTTTTCTAATGCACTTGTTTTAAAAATTGTCTCCAGAACTACTGAACTCATATCCATTCTGAAATGAAAGTTTTGACATGTTTTTTATGTATTTTGGGACATTTTAAAGCTAAAACATTCGATCTCTTCAAATTATCAAGTGAGCGATATGGGCCCGTTGTCAGCATAATCCAAGCTGGTTTCTCCCCCCGTCAATCTGATACGAATTTACCTTGACTTTGTTTCCAAATGATCTAGGATAAGAAGATTTTTGTAAATATGGCACATGATTTAGAAAAGATAGAATAAGAGATAGCCAATTTACTGAATGCACTCATTAAAATACTTCATTAAGTCAGACAAAATGTATTTTTAATTTTACAAATAGCGTAGCTAGACTACAATGAATTGACTGAAGCGAATTCAGTGCTTTGGTGAACGTTAAGGAAATTCACAGAAAATTTACTATTTATCTACAGTAAGTTCTGATGTTTAAAGCAAAATTTGATATAATGAAATCAGGCCTATTGCAAATTGAAAGTTAAGTCCCTGGGTATTCAAAAGAGCTTACTTTTGCAGAGTTCAGCAAACCAATCGAAAACCACGATACCCACAAAAGAGAAGATGAAATATGCATGTGGTCTTCGTGTGTTTTTGGCTGTGATGCATAAACTGAAGGATGCCTATAACAAAGTCAAAGGTCAATCCTCTTTTACTTCATTATAGACCAGATCCACTGTATTGGTAAATGTATTTTGAAATATTGAAGCATCTGAAGTAATAATACATGTTATTTCAGAGAAAATAGAAAGAACTAATCGGCATGTGATTTAAACTGTATGTGCACAGAGTCCTTTCTGAAGAGCAGGCATAATCTGATACAAAGAGGAATTAGCATGACACTTGGCAAACACGAATAACCAAATTCATTAACCATATGTTACATCAAAGACATATGTACTATATGTCTCTGGTTACATATACAATTCCGATAGTTTTTCTACAAGCTTAAGATATACATGTAGATTCGTCCCCTTAAAATTGAAGGTTATACTGATCGATTCTTAGTTGCAGGTTTGTGCTGTCCTCCAGATCAAAGTTGTTCATCAGCTCATCAGTTAAATTGAAATAAAATCCTCAAACAAGATTCCATTTCAAAACAGTTCAATGATTTTAAAAAGCTAAATTGAACCTTTTGATAGATAATTAATTACATTTTTGGAATTTTTGCCAAGCTCTCATGCTCAGTTATTATATTTCTACCAGGCTCACTTATATTTAAACGTAGGTTAGATTTAACGAATAGTTGAACAACAAATAGATGGACAGAAAGAATAATGTACAACTTCAAAAATTAGCTATTTTCATCGAAGATATATTACCCCCACTGAATAAAGTCCACTTTTCTCTTAACTTTTGATATTTTGTGTCATACGTAGTAGCGGGGAACCTTACTCCTCCATGGCACCTGATCCCACCTCTGGATTATCAGAGGTCCGTGTTGGTCCAATATTCACCAAATATGTATATTGTCTCCTGATTTTTTTGACGATTAATACCTTTTTATCAGTGATTTTCATATTGTATACTCTTGTATTGTATTACCATGTAATTAAGAGAAATATTTAATGGATTGAAATTATTTTCATCTTTGCTTGTTGTCGGTTGAAACATGTGCAGTATATCTGTGCTGTTACGTCTGATTGCCAAAATCCTGCTTTCAACCCCATTTAAGATAAAACTGCATTTTATTATACATGAATACATCATATATGTATATAAGTCAATTTTAAACAGTTTTAAACTGATTGAAACTCTTCATGGTATATGTACGCATGTAAAAAATAAGTACATTATGTAAAAGCTAGTGTCAATGTCTTCGACCACTTGATAAAGGCCAAGGGGCCGAAAATTTGAGGAAATAGAGTGTTGTATTATATATTTCTACAAGAAACTTCCCTTTGGAGGAAATTGGATTATATTTATATATCTATAGTTGTGATATAATCAGGTCGATTATCTCTTCCTGGGTGCATTTGTAGTCAGATTCTCTTCTCCAATCAAAAATGGCCTCCACTGTATGACTGAAAGATTATCGAATATATGATGTAAAGCTAACAAACATACAATAAGCCATACTAATCCACTGCATTTTCAACAAGGCTTTATATTTTTGTGTCATAGACCTTGGCATTAAGAAGATTGGTAATATTTCCACATAACTCTTTTGGTGGTAATTCTTCGCTATGTCGTCTGCTAGGCCTTCAGTTTAAAGAGACCAGCCGTGATGTTGAATCATTTTATTGCACTCGATAATCTTATGCCCGCAAGGTCAACAAATAATTAAAATGGAATACAAATGTATTTGTATTTGCATGCCAAGATGCGTGATGAATTTATTTTATTTGTAATGTTTACTTGAGAACACCACAGTCTCCGCGCATTACACTTTTTGTGTTTCTAGTCTGTATCCTTTGGCATTTTAATACAAAATTTAGTTTTAAAGAAACTTATTCACCAGATGTTCATGCTAATATGATGATGTAGACATGATTTAACGTGCTGTGTATCTACTTAATAACGTTTGTACGCGCAATCCATGCTAATTGGTATATGTACATACCGGTATTAGGGTACATACAACCCATCACATGCATTTATTCCAAGGTCATAGAGTTCAGAAACATATTCAAACAGCATCGAATCTTGTTTAAGTACACGTACACATTTAAAGCATATTTTATAGGGAATGAACTTTTCATTCAAATGAATTTGATTTTTAATATAAGTGGTTTAAAGTAGTAATTAAGTAATTTAAACAAGAAATTGAAATCATTTCAAATTAAGCTGGATTGCAATATACATGTACATGTATCAGAGTTCAATATAAGTGATTTCCACAATATATTTTATTTTTAATGCTGTTATAACAGATCCGTTGTTGGATACACATCTTTCATGTCCAGTGCTCTTTTGAATATCCATTGTTGGTCTATTCCCCATTATGTGCAAATCTAGGATACTTCCGGGATTCGGTTGCCCATTGAATACACGTCTCAGTCAATCGTCGGCCGTCCATTTAATTGAGATCTATGTCTAAGGCTATTGCCAGAACTGTTAAGGGCCGATGGACGACATTTTCAACTTTCAAAACAGATTTTTTTGTGGCTTGATAGACAGGAACGACATGAACATTGACCTACAAAGAAGAGGTCTAACATAGGCCTTCCGATTTGGCGTTAGAACCTACCAGACAAGATCGTTACTATTTTTACCAAGTGGGACTCTGTGAACTCAAAAATATTTTGAGTGTGAAAATAATGTTTATCTCACAATCTAATAGGTTGCTCATTGAAATATAGGGGATATTTTATTAATGATAAACTACATGACTATTATTCTAAAATACTAGATTATACTCTTTTTGCTGTGGTGTCTTTTCATATCTTTAAAACTTTGAAGAAAAAGAGAAGACAGCCTATACTGACAAAAAGTAAACCAAGGTTTTGAGGTCATATTTCATTATATAAAGTGTTAACACATGAACCGTTCTTTTATTACACATATTGAGAATTTCAACTTATACTTAGTCTAATGCTTACTATTTGGAATCTTATTTCGGGGGAAGACCAACGCTTATCTTGGAATGTCAATATTGACTGGGATAGGTACAAAATACATGAACAGTTGTTTCTTGTATAATTTTACTATAAAGCAGCATGTTCAAAGTAGTTCTTAGAAAAAAGGTTCATTGTGTATTGAAAACGATTGGACTGTAAGTAATGGTTTTCATGTAAAATGCATTGGTGGATACTCTCACTAATGACTGATGAAATTGTTGTACGAGTATTTTATTGGGTTGAATGCACATTGTGTTTTAGCGAGTGATTCAGAGGTCCACACTGAACGTACTTGGCAAAGGGGTAAAGTAGAAGATACCAAGGGGCATTCCAAATTCAAAAAGTCGACGACAGACAAAACCGTGGCCAAAACAAAAAGGAATAGTTTTTTGCCAAAGTTGAATATATTTCATAATTAATTGATTGTATTGTTTTCTACATAGAGCCTACTTTTTTATTTATTTTAGATAAAGTAAAATGTGATAGCTGCCGAGCTGTAAAAGTGATGATTTCTTTATGGTAGACATATATCAATCGCTGAAATATATATTTTTAACATGCATTATATCTTAAAGGAGATGGCATAAACACAATATGCATCGAATCTCAGTTGTAGGGCCTCAGATGAACATGAATTCAATTATTTTTTATTTTCTAAGGTTAATTCATAACACGTGTGACATTGCAGGTATTTGCTTCCATACCAAATTCCACGATTGTTTTTGCATGAACAAATACTTATTCTGGAACTAATGAAATGAACTCACCAAGTAGTTTATATTCATAATATATTTTAGGAGCTTAATACCCTTCAAAACAAACGCATTAAAAGCATTATATACACTTATGATTTAAGTTTCCAAAAACTGTTTACGATATGCCTACGTAGACTATAGCTAATCTACAGTTTAAATATAATCAGTCTGCTATTGTGTGCTGAACATTTCTTGTGGGAAATTGTATATTTTCGGATACCTTTCCTCCAGATTGGAAAGAAATCTGACCTGTCATCCTACTCCACGAGAAATACTCTTAACGTTTGTCATGTAAAAAGAACCCCTGGAATTTGGTTACTTGGTATATGTAATTAGTTTTCCGGAAAGGAAATCGTGCCGTGGACCAGTGTTGACAATGGTTGAAGTAGCAGAGTCCCCGTTCAGAAAGGAATCGGTATCGTCTGAATTATCAGACTATAATGGAATCGAGGAACAGTTGGAAGAAATGCAAATTTCTTTAGACCAGCGGAAGCGGGAAAGAGATATCCGCAGAGGTTACTTTGATATTCGTTTGAAAGAAATCCGGAATAGGGCCGACAAACTTCAGAAAAATCGGATCGAAAGACTTCACAAGGATGGAATATTTATTGACTTAGATTTGATCAAAGCTGATTCAAAGGTGCATATAGAAATCGAAAAGAAGCCGGTTGCTGCCAGTATTGTGAACATAGTTCCGGATACAACTATCATGAACCATTTTCCGGAACCCAGTGTGAAAAGGAACTCTGATGCGGACAAAACAAAACTTGAAGTTTTATCAGGAAATCAGCTTGTGAGTAGTGTGAAAGAGGAACTAGCAAAATTAAAACTTAATGTGCCATTGAAATCTCAAAAACCACCGAAAGGACATCCTGAAAAGGCGTCACATGGTGCAACGAATAGTGACGGTAGAAGAGGTTCAGACGCTGGTGGTGCCCGGAAGTCAATAGTACCTCCGGTTGCTGTTCAAAGCAGACATAAGAATAATTCCAAGAGAGGGGTGACACGAAAAGAATAAACAACTAAAACAGATACCATTTACCATGCTCAGGCGATGTGCCAGAATCTTAAACGGAAAACTCATTTTGCATATCAGAGACGTCTTATGAACATTTCTATATATCAGTAGTACATATCTATTAATATTTAGGACTAAGAAAGATACCAAAGAGTGAACATCTTTATGATGTTCGTTTTTTGGATCCCAAGGGTGCACTATTTGATATGACATCATTTGTTGTTAAGACTTCTCATTCCAAATTCAAGCGGCCAGTGTTTTAAGAATTGATGGACAAAAATTGAAAAAGGTAATGCCAACACTTTCAAGAAATCATTTTCAATAGTAACGTCTGTGCGGTTCCGGGTAAAATTACTATTAAATTAAACATTCGTGAATATTTCCTTTAATTAATTTTTTAGTATAACAAGATTTGTTGACAGTTAATAGTAGATTTGGCATTCTCTTTCCCTAACGAATGTTTACTTGTACTGGTAGATCTAATTGTTTTGTTGTATTTTCTCAGTTATGGTATTTCTTATAATCATCATCATTTTTTCAATCATAATAAAACTACCATTGTTATTTTAATTAATAGAATTGTTATCATTATCAACATTTTATTTATTATTATTTCGAGAATATAAACAGTGTTGCATTTCAATCTAATCAAAATTCAATATTTGGTATATTCCATTTTTATGTCGTGCCGCACGTAGAGTTTGTGAAACCCAATTAAGATGGCAAATTCCATGACCTCTGTCTATTACCAATCATATTTTGTCTCTCGGAGATTTAAGGTACATTTATAATGAGTAAATAACTTTCAAGTGAGATCATAGAATTTGACCTTTCCAACGGGCGATACAGCAAGAATCACGCTGTAGAACGACTTAAGTTAGATTGAGCACCCTATGTATAATTTCGAATCACTCCTTTTCCAGTTCCCAATCATCGATTCAATCATTGTAGTCAAATTATTCCAGATTGTCGATTTCAGTAGTAGATCGATTTCAACCAATAACACCAACCGAAAACAAAGCTGATTATTATATAGAAGTTGGCTTTCCTTATCTATTATTGAATACCTTGTAAACAAATTTCAATCATGGAAAGGAAAAACCAAATCCTCAATATTTATTGAATTGATTAGTTGTTCACATATTGGTGTATATTTATGTAAGCTCAACGATTCAATCTATTAGAAGAACACATTACACTTTATCATTTTGCAGTAAATGTCAAGATGTTTGACATCAGACTATTGCTCTTGGTTGCCAAATATTTATCATAAATATTAATTTATTAAAACGTTGTACAAATATGAGACGTCTGCATTTGTATAATTTGATATAGGCTGCACAATGTTTTATACGGGTATTACATCCATCGGTTTAATCAAGACAAATGAAGAAATATTGTAGGATTTATCTATAGAGGTATCAAAGGATATTCGAAAATCCAACAAAATGAGTCTCATCGTGGAAAACAACTGCAAATCCTTAATTGGATGGGACCAGATGTCCGGAAGGAGACAACGTCCCCTGTTTGCACACCATACCATCACAACGAGTTCGTCTTTCATGGTATTTCTTTTGTTTTCAGATGGGAGTTAGAAAAATACTTATTTTACTAGTATTCGGAAACGTAAATAAAAGCGACCGAAAGTATAAATCATTTACGATCTAATTCACCCAATTAAAAAAAAATATATCTTGATATATATGTATCACTTGTTAGACCTTTAGTGTTACTGAATGAGCAGATACACATTGGGGCAACGATGCGGTTTGCTGTCCCTGTCTTTCGGGCGTGACAGTAATATCCGAGGTCATCTGTCGCAGTAGGTGTTTGCACGTTAAAGAACCCTCCTTGCTCTACGACCATAAAAGCCGAGCGTAGGCGAAATTGTCGCCCTTCACCGGCAGACGGTGACATGTCCATTTAATGAAAGATTTTTGTGTGGAAAGTTAAACAACGATAAAACCAACCAACCTGATGTATATGTATCTCCTGTTGGACCTTTTGTGTTACTGAATCAGTAGATACAACGTTTGTTATATGTCCACAGTAATTCGACGATAGCTTAATATCTTGATATGAAATATTTGATGATGCTAAAGGAGACACATCTTGATCAAAAACAGCCAAAAATAATTGTCCAAAAGTACAAATCACACACAGAACAAGTGCTATTGACACCTATGTATTGTGGTCAAGATTAAATGAATAGCCATTTAAAGATTAGTGTCGGTGGATTATTGAAATTGTTATTCATGTAATCCTCCTCAAAAATATGTCAGACAGGTTACAGGATTAAATAAAGAACCGGAAGTGTTTCAGAACAACAGTGGGATAATCCATTCACGCAGCTTTGTAACTGACAATTGGGTTAGTGGAATATACATTGTGACAATGTATCTTTAAATATATGGTATATCTTAGAATTGAGTCATTTACGCTTTCTAGCATGTTTTACAAGGCCGCCATAAGAAAAAAGGGCAAAAAATGTCACAGATGACAGGTGGTTTCTTTTTTCAGATCATATATATAGGTAAAAACCAAGCTAAGAAACATATGTCTGGCATGCCACATCCCTCATAAAAAAAGTAAAGAAAAGAAAATAACCACGATTGGTATCATTTGCAGAAGATAGTTGTTATAATTGCCATCTTTGAACCGATTCAACCGGTAGAATCACAGATGGAACATTGATTCATCCTTGTCCTGGTGATCAGACCTCAACGCTTGAACTTGGCAGAACCACCATGGCTTTCGAGAAAAAGAACATGCAACATATAAAAATAAATTGAAATTGCTTTAACGATATCCTGTAGTGTAAATGTCGCTAGTAATGCAGTCTGCCAGGATATGGTTAAGATTACGTTCATCCCATGGTTAGTTTTGTTTGATAAATAAAACAGGGGTAACAAACGTAAAAACCAAACAAATTTAATTTTGACGGTTTTTTGGGGGTTTTTTTTTTTGGAAATTTTGATTAGCAGATGTTTTCCGGCATAGAAAAAATTATCATAACCGCGCCGTTAAACGCAAGAATTGGGACTGGTTGAACCCACAAAAAAGGAATGTAACCAAGGAAAAAAAACGACCGCGCCCTACTGAGACTCGATCCATTAACATCGAGATTTAAAAGCAATCATTTTACCCAGGAATAATTTTCAGTCCTCTTCAGGTCTACTAAAACAACTACAATGTGTATGAAACTCATTTAGTGTTTAACATGCGTCCAATGCGTTTTTCGTAGTCTCTCTCAACTTCTACATATATGGTAATTTCAAAAGCACAAATTTGAGCTGCATTGACAACAAACGAAAAAATTTGTATAAAATATTTAATACTAATCACAATATGACGAAAATGAACAAAAGAAACTCAGATTTTAAACATGGTAAATGTGTATGACTATTTAGGATAGATTATCATCATAATGGTTGCGTTATGATTCGCAAAGATTGAGTAAAGCACTCAATAAAACAACACGCCATTGCAGTTAGGTACTTTCATAGTAAAACAACACGCCAATGCAGTTAGGTACTATCATTTTAAGCAGAATTGCACCATGAGCACACTAATGGTTTAATGATGTCATCAAACACAAAATAAGATAGAAACAAAATAAGAAGAAACATTTTTGGAAATAGCCCATTAGGTTTACGACTAAATTAGAATTATAAAATGTTCGCAAATACTTAGTATTTAGCGGTATTGTTTAACAAAATATATACAGATTTTAGATTCTTACGAGATAATATATCGTAAGCGAAAGCAACCAGTATAATATATGTATAATATATACATATGCTGTATATGAAACAGTTCCTAACTACTTGTAACGTTGAACTAGATGAATAAAAGAGAAAAAAATACATGTTTATTACATGTACTCTGTTTCAGTATGATGACATTTGAAATATCATTGTTAGCGAAACAACATGTAGAACCCCAAAACGCATACTTATGTACGCTTGTCTATACAAAATAACATCAATTGGTACAAGAAAATCATGAAAAAATCTTACTTAACATAAGCAAGTAGTATCTGTTTCTTCGCTTTCATACCCTTGTCAAGCAATAAACCATGTAAGAGCACTCTTACAATATATCACATAATGCACATCCATCACCAACTTTGGAAAAAATACTTAGTTTTAATGATTTAATAGCATTATTAGCCTGGAAAATCAAGGAACAGCTTGAATTTCTGTAAATGTTAATAAAACTATTGCGCCTTGAAAAAGTTTCGCATGATATTGTATGAAGAAAATTTGGAGTGATAGTCGTTGGTATGCAAATATCATCACCAAAATAAAAACAAATGCTTTTTTTTTAGTAAAATTTGAAATATCATTTTGTAAGCAAAACAACATATAAAACTCCAACACACATTATTATATACACATGTATATACAAATTCTTTCAAAGTTTTATTAATTTGTACAATGTATAAGAGCGTCATGAAAAAAT
>JACSZP010057855.1:672-17495 GCA_016161895.1 Pinna nobilis | reverse complement strand
ATATTACTAACTACTCGGAATAAGAAATAAATATGTCAATTAGAGGTTGATTATTTCATAGATCAGAGAGTTATTACAAAATTGCCATAAAGAGAAAAAAAGTTATTTTGAAGGGTTTAAAATAACTTATAAAGATACTGATGGAAATTTCCAATCTGCATTTGTATTTCGCACTTTTTCTGCCACTCTGTTGTCTGTTTCGCTTTCTCTTTTTCTCTTCTTCATCATGCATTTTCAGTTTCAGATACCTCTATAATAATTCTCTCTGAATCATCACAGGTTGTCCTCACTTCACTTACGGTAAGAACTGTAACAATAGTTGTGGACTATGCAGAAACAACGATCTATGTGTACACACTAGCGGATCGTGTCCTCATGGTTGTGTCGATGGATACACAGGGCATCAGTGCTTATCACGTACGTATTGTCAGATAACTATTTTTTTGTAGACTCTTCATTTCTTCTTCACAGATTTGTTATTCGGCGGTACTTTGGTCAGAGTAGTTTCTCATTCTTTGTAAAGTAATGGTGAATTTGTGAATCAATTTGTTAAATATAGAGAAATGCATATCGTGTCTGTTTCTATGGTTGTGTGATTACTTGACATCCCTCCCAAACATGTTTCACTCACATTGAAAGGACATGGAAAACCGACGAAAGTCCTCATACCTTGGCTTTTGCTAGGCATTTAGAGACATTGAACATTTTGGAATGTTTTACTTGCAAACATCAACTGTGGTACCGGACCTTAGTATGTCCGCCTCATACGAAAGGCAAGAAGAAACAAACAACCCAAGCAAGGATAAAATATCCAACCTGTAAGTCTGCAAGGCTTTTCTCCTTGTTCAATATGTCTAATTTGCATGTGTTGTTATTATGACCTCTACAGTTTACCAACCGAAGTTGAATTTACTTGATATCTACCTATCACCTGTGATGCGTCATTATCTCCCGTCTATTAATATACCCCGTTTGATGAAGTCTGATTTTATTCATTCCATTATTTTAGATATAGGTCCTATAGACATACTGCAAGATACTCACTCAATTGTTTCTGATTCAGGTTTAAGCCTTTCAAAAATAACCATCACACATCATTCACTTAGATACACTTTAACCACACAATGATTCTTATTCAGGGTGTCCGGATGGTACATACGGAACAGATTGTAAAGGTGTATGTGGTAACTGCATTAATGCAAGTGATTGNNAAGTGATTGTCATCACGTGACCGGGTTGTGCTTGAGTAATTCATGCCAGACAGGGTGGCTTGGATCTGATTGAAAAACAGGTATGAAACAAAATTTCTAAGGCACTTTTTACAAAGAAAAGAAAAAAATCTTAAGTGCAAAATCGCTTGAAACTGTAAGTTGGTAATATTTTGATTGATCATATTTTCTACATTTTACGATAAAATTGACCAATTGTACTGAACTTTAATTAAGTCAATGATATAAATCAAATTGTGGTAATATTCAATTGTCTTCATTTAGAATTTGTAAAATAATCAATAATAAAAACGTCCGTGTTTGCCGAACTCCTTATTTTGCATTCCTTATAGGGATTATGAGATCGATCACTGTTCATACCCCCTAGACCTTTTCTTATACTTACGACTACGAGTGGTTTTTATCGTACGACTCTTTATGAAAAGGGCAGCAAATTTCTTTTTCAGGGAGTGGGGGGGGGGGGGGGGGGGGGGGNNGGGGTTAAGTTACTATTAATCCATCGGGACTAAATAACGAGTCAAATGTATCCATGAAAAGATACAACTTGTATGTATGTATGTATGTATGTATGTATAAGAACGCCGGTAAAGTAAATACAACCTTTTCTGGAGACTCGTAGATATGTTCTAGTACTTCCTACATGAATATATTTCTACAGAGGCTTTCAACGTTTTTTTTTTTCAGGGACAGAAGCAAGCAGCAGCAGTGACCACAACAACGGAATAGTCATAGCACTCTCTGTACTTGCAGTAGTCACCACTCTAGCGTTTTGCACTGTGTTGATAATTCTTATTATATTAGTCCGGGAACTTCCCTCAGATCAAGTGAAGAAAATAAAGAATGAATATTTTTCTTTTCCCCGTCAGTCAAAATACAAAAATGATTCTGCGTACGAAACTACGTCTGTCCCAGCTACGCACATGAATATGAACATGACTGAGGATTTGCATTTATACCAAACAATTGATACAAGTGTCAAACAGATGTAACAGTACAAAGAGTTTATTAAAACGTTATGAACAGGATATCTGAACTGTATATGTATTGGTCCTTGTTTGCCCAACTCCTTATTTTGAATTCCTTGCAGGAATTACGGCATCGATTACTGTTCGTTATCTTTATCTTTTCACGTAGGCTCAATGCAGAAAGCAAAATACGAAAAAGACAAGAAATCGAATGTAAAGAAAGAACGTTCAGAAAAAAACTGACAAATAAAAAAATGCTTAACTTTTATTTTTTTTATAATAAAGCAATTTGTTAATATTGCTGCCTTAAAACCAGAAGGCCTATTGTGATGTTGCATTTTTTCGTTTGTGCGTGCACACATATGCGTGTCTTTTCGCTTCCTAGTCTATGATAATCGGAATGTTCACTTCTTTGATAATATCTTCTAATGAAATTGATATTCAACTCTTTCCAACATATTTCAAAATGGAGAAAGGATTTCGATATCCAAGATTTCTGTCAAAATATTCCATGACTCGGAAAAGATTTATTTCTATTTTTCGATTGACTTATGCTGTCCGGAACTCCCTGAACACATTCTAGACTTGCTGTAAACCCTATTTAATCCTTTTTTTGTCACTCAGAACATTCATGTCATTTCATTTCTGTTTGGAACCTATTAAGCTTAAAAATTTACATTGCAGGCTCGTGCTACGTAATAGTTAGCAAACTCCTGAGTGGGACGTTAAAAAACAATACAACCAGCCAACCATGAGAAGTGCAAATAAATGAACTACCATCTACTATTGAGCTGGATTTTAATTATCATCACAACTTGATTGAGAGGCCTCCGTGGCCGAGTAGTTAGCGTGTTTGACTTTGAGTCGAGGGGTCCGGGGTTCGATTCCCGCAGCGCCACTCCGCGGTTGCCCGTCCCTGTCTTTCGGATGAGACAGTAAAAACCGAGGTCCCGTGTCACAGTAGTTGTTGGCACGTTAAAGAATCCTCCCTGCCAGCAATGCCGAGGACAGGCAAAATTTGTCGCCCTTCACCGGCACTCGGTGACGTCTCCATATGAGTGAAATATTCTTGAGTGGGACGTTAAACAACAACGCAACAACAGCAACAACAACAACAACCTGATTGATTAATACGGTAAACCTATATAAACAGATGATGAGGGATATGTTCCCCTTGTCGCATACCTAGCCCCGATCCTTTTTTTTCTTGTTTATGACCATCACCGATTGTGACCTTTTCTTGTATTCCACTATGTATGACACGACGGGTGCCGCGCTTGGAGCAGGAGTTCCTTACCATTCCAGAGCACCTGAACTCATTCCCGGTCTTTATTGGGATTCGTGTTACACTATTTTTGGTTATAAGTGTATTTCTGTTTGTACTTTTGCTCCTTTTTTGTTTTGACCACGGTTTAGTCTGTTGTTAATTTTTTGAATTTGGAATGCCTCTTGTAATCTTCTACTTCACCCCTTTAACAAAGAACATGGGGTTTAACCTCTCATTCAGGTTTTCTTATACTTCGCATAACACAGGATAAGGAGAGTACATTATAGATCGATCCAATTTTATTTTTGATAAAAAAGGTGTTTTACAGACATACCATATCGATCATCCAAGTCATGATAACGATCATAAAAGTGATGACTTCAATTCAAGATGTTATAAAAGTATATCTCAAGTACAACATTAATTAATCAAGATGAATCAATTTTTATATTTACTGGCACGCAAAAGAAACGCATCTAGATTAAACTTCATCATTATTAACAAAATCTTGTTTGTTTTTTAAGGCATGAAATAATAAAACTTTTCAGTCATTTCAATTTTGCTTGAAATCGGTCAAACTATACAAGTTCTCGAAACCACGAGACATCAATATCTACCCGGTTTAGCTATGAAAAATAGGGGCATTGATATCAGTAAGAAAGAAACACTAAAACCAATGTAGCAATGATTCTGAAAGCCCGTAAAGCAGAATTTGTTACAGTTTGTGCACACTCCAACTGCATTCGAATGAGCAGGATGAATGTAAAGTCACCAAGTACGTATCGGGTAATGAGATAATGAGATTGTCGGACTTGCCCAAGAGATTTATAAATTGAGAAAACATAAAACTCTGTAAACGAGACACCGAGGAATAACAATCTAAGAATTAGGTCAACCATTGTGTTGGAGAGTGTATTTCGGCGGAAAGGCTATGTTAATAGTCATGTAGCAGCTGTTTGCAATAGAAAAAAAAAAACGACACAATATTGAAATGTTTTCTTTACCCTCTTGTTGTGCCGGTCTATTCTATAGAAATATTGGGCGTGGTAGACGCATTCGAACGCACGGAATATTCTATTAATTTTTGCCCTCACGAATAACGTGTGCAAACAGACATGATACTGCGTTATGTTTCAGAGTTCAAGCAAGAACAAATACACAGAGAGCATCTTACTCTTTTACTAAATTCAGAACATTTCAACTAAGATCTCTTCAGTATTTTCATATCTCTTCAATGTGATAATAGAATGTTCTTAAATCGCTTCTATCCATCTGAGTATATATGTAGGATTGAAATAAGGTCCAAGAGTTAAAGGACTAAGGCTAGTTATTTAAAATCAATTTAATATAACCATTGTTGGGCAACTAGGCCCTAGTCTTGTTTATTTGTTAAGACAAAGAACACAACGGAAAGAAAGTTCTGAATAATACTTTATTACATCTTGGTTAACATTTCCTCTACATTTTACATATAGTTTATCATCAAGGCAACTTTAAGTTAATTTCTGCATATGTGCATGCGTTTAAATGTACTTGTATCTCCTTTCGAAAATCTTGTATAACCAAATGACATTAAATCGAATCTTTTTTCATTTGGCTCTGTAGCATCGAATTTCATATACAGTTTGAAATTTGGCTTTTCTATACCCCCCCCAAAAAATAAATCCCTCGCACTATACAACGCTTATTTTCCAATGATCAATATGATTGTCGGCCCCTTATAATTGTTCCTTTTTATCTGTGATATTCTATTACGCACCATTTCATGTAGTGTATAAAAACAGACATTTCCCTAACCCTCCTGATTGTTTCTTTGAGTTAGTCATACGTGGAATTCGAGTACTGCTGTTGGGAGCATAATTAATCCAATTTAGTAGTGTGATTAGTGATCAGTCGCTATTAGATACATATATAAATTCAAAGTGTGTATATCTGTAGAGAATAGGTGTCTTTATTTGTGTTTTGTGACGGGCATACGTCACACAAAGTGCATTGATCGTACATATAATGCGCATTAGCTGAATCTCGTCCATAAAGAATTTCCGGAACTCTTGAAACTTCGAAATTCTTTCTTAATTTTTCTAGTGTGCTTCATCATATCTAGAGACATTAGAACTTGTACAACTTTGTTTGTGGAACCGGAGATTTGAAAAAATAAAAGTTATGTATAAAATGTGAAATTGTTTAAAATTTGCATAAATGAGGAATGCTTTTGTTTTCAAAGTAGTCCATTTGACAATGTTTTTTTTTTTCATGACTTAATTTTGCTTAGTGGAACCTCTTAAAAGTATTTATTTTATTTGTTTTAATTCGGTATTTGCTGGAGTTGAGATAACTATCAAACTTAAGTAATTTTGTATTTATATGATGCCAAGCCAGGAGCTAATATTAAAATACCTCTAAAGAAGGCATAGTAGAATTTAGCACAAAGTTTTGTTTTCAAGGTCAAAGTGTTCTTTTGGATTGAAAATACAGTAAGTTTAGTCTTTATTCAAGAACCTATCTCTTTTATATCATCTATGATTGTATCTTATCTTAAAAGTTCACGTATAATGCACTTGAATCGAAGTAAGCCTGCACCATACTGTAGCAAAACTCGTACTCTTCCTGAAATGTTAGAAATATGAATTTTAAAGTCTTATATTCAAATGTTTGATATATATATTTCGAAAGGTATATAATTTAAAAACTATAATGATATAAATATAATTTGCATTTGTCATGGTTGTCTCTCTGATGCAATTTCAAAATACATTTATTTAAAAAACACCAAATAATAATTATACTAAATTTCATGTCGAAACAACAAAACATACGTTGAACATGTTAATAATATGTGTAATGTAATGATAATTCGGACTATACGTGATCGACTCTATACTTTATTATTACGTTGTACCTAACTCCCATGATGCTTTGTCAGTCTACAATGTGTGAGCGTCATAATTAAACGATGCTAGTTGCACGTCTGCCTTGGTCTTATATTACTTTTAACGCATGAGTGTCTATGCCCAGAATAGACAACTCAACTTGATGTCTCAACTGCATGGAACCTCAAGGCGTCTGGTTCTACTAATAATATGATATAAATACCGCTAGAAAAAGGACTACGTGTTCAACAACAACAACAACAACAACAACAACAAAAAACAACATAAACAACAACAACAACAACAAAAAACAACAACAATCAACGACAACTACAACAAAAACAACAACTACTTCTAAAACATCAACAACTACTACAACAGCTACTACATCTACTGCTGCTACAACAACAACAACTACTACTACTATCTCTACTACTTCTACAACAACAACAACAACAACGACTGCTGATACTACTATTCTCTCGTGTCACTGCCTTATCTGTCCCTTCTTTTAACTGTATTTATTTTGAGGAATACCTACTATTGTGGCGATCGCTTGTGGCCTCCGTAGTTGGATCTGGCGGACGGCAGATGCCACATCGACCTCGTTTGTTTCATCGATGCGCTCCAGAATATTGTGAACAGCACAAAATAAGCCACACTTAGTCGTCCCATTCCTACAACAGGGGTGTAAAGCAACACTGTATAAATGAACTGTAGTGAAACACTGATACAGTTAAAATAATAGTTAGACCATATCAGACAATGGAAAATATTAGAGTGATAATTGAGTCGATATCCTTACTCAGGTCCAAACAGTCCTCTACTATAGTTTTGTAAATGCTGCTCATCTGTGGTGATTGTCATGCAAGGTTGACGGCACTATTACAACATCTATATGTTAATGCTTATTGCCCATCAACATAGAATTTGGTTCAAGGTAGCATGACTAAAAATCAATTACATTTAGTCTGGCTTGATTGCCATTTAATCTCTCTCTCTCTCTCTCTCTCTCTCTCTCTCTCTCTCTCTCTCTCATAAAATCAGATAGAAACTTTTGTATACAGGTTTCTGGACTTCCAATAGCTTTAAACGGCTTTATTGAATGGCTACCATGTATCCATATAACTTGGCGGAAATAAATGAAAATTCTAGATCACAAGGAGTTTGGCATCGTGTGATATTTGCATGTTTACAAATCAACAACATTTTTTTCCGAAAAGAAAGAAATTTAACAAATTCATGTTATTTTTTGTTATGCTATTGAATATATATATTATATAAATATAAACAAAACAAAAATATAACTTACAAGCACACAAGAGTAACGGGACCATCTCTGAGCTGATTTTCTTGTTCTTTCTTTGTCTTTTGGACCAATGCCAAGAATTGCTCTGCATTCGTCGGTACAACGTCGTTCTGGTTCCAGCAGAAGGATTTTAGTACCTTGATAGGTTTGGCACCGAGCATGTCATTCTTTGTGTCAGATAGAAAATAAAACAGAAATATCTTTCACATACATATACATAAAATGCAAAGACACAAACATAAGGATACTTAAAGTGAGTACATTTTAAAAATTGGCCACTTACTGGGGTATGGCAACTTTATTTTCCAGCAGAGTCAATAGATACCGAGGTCCCGCACCCGATAACTGGTTGCGATCGTTAATCGTGAAGTACTACAATTTATACTAACACGGTGACCCTTGAAATGGTACAGAAAATTAATTTAGCTTGTGCAGACGTCCTGAGGCCACGAAATAATTGGAACATTAGAATTGCATACCTGTTTTACCAGTGACATTTCTGTTTCAGAAAATCCATTCAAGTCCGTTTTGTGTGACGATGCCTCAACGATAAACATGCCGTGAAAATGCTTCTGTGATATAGTAGGAAGAAAATCCTCGGTCTGCAATGAATATTTCCTGATATGAATATATCATACAAATTGAAACATAGCTCAATATTTGTCAGCCGGTAGCCGAATTTTATGATTATGTGTGGAAAGGTAATAAATTTGATTTTTATTTCATTTGTTATAATTGGGGGGATTGCTATACTAGAAATTAAATCTCAAATTGACACATTCGCTCAACCTTGCTTAAATAAGTCTAAACGAATAAAACAGGATTCCCGATATTATTATCATTATCAATGGTATACAACACTACAACACAATATTTCAATGATTTGTTTTATAGGTTGTTTGTTTTATAGTTTGTCCCTATATCATATTCCCTATCTTAAACGTTCTTTTTTCAAATAAGAATTAAAAGGTGTGATTTCAATGCAGATAATCTTGTTTTTTTTTGTGCAATATCAATTTCTCTATGATAGGTAAACTGAAATTTAATTAAAACGATTATGCTAGTAAAATGATAAAACAAAACGACAAAAATATTGACAACTTTTATCTTTGTTATGAAAAATACGAAGGAAAGGCATAGCCTAGCTGTTGATTATTTTTGAAATTTTATGATTTGCATTCCGCTTACGTGTTCCCTTGGTTCCAGCACTACCACATTACTAGATTCCTGATCATACACCATGCACCAGAAGTCCTCAGCCGTCTCAGGGAGGGGGCACTGCGTAGTGATAAATGCTGAAGATTTCTTCAAACTCTATAAAGAAATTATCAGCTTAATTAACTACATTGAAAAGTGTCATTGGGATCAACAATTGTACGATGATTCTGGAATGCATGTATTTGAAAAATGTTGTTCTTGATTTTTATTTGTTTGACGTCCAAAATCAAGAATCTTTCGCTCATGATCTACTGATTGCCAGTAAAAGAGTTCAGTTCACACGTAGGTCTTCTGTTGGCATTAAGCACTGAGGGGACGCTACCGTGCCGACTTCCGACACATACTGTGACACGGGACCTATATTTAAACTACCTGATCCAGAACTGATGTCATCATCCACCGAGGCTTTCCGTTTAATTGTACGACGAGCTCTCTACCGCAAATCCAAGTTCTTCGAATTCATTAAGATACACTTGTTGGATCATATGTGAACATGCAAGCTTGATAAATAGTTTTGGATAAAAAAAACCTTTTTGATACTGTCATCGAACGCTGTTATAATTCATGTGTGAAAGGTTATCGGTTTGTATAGATATTCGAAAGAATGATACCAACTGGTAAAATTGTGGCATTAACATAGTCGCTGTGGTTTTCCCCAAGGGACCAAATTAGGGGTCTGTACTTCGAAACTGTAAATAAACATTGTTAAAACTTTTATATACATCATGATATATGGTTATGCAATGGATTGAAGTAAATATCTGTATAGAAAATATGTATATCGTTATGGTTTTACAGTTATCTGTATCAAGTCTCGCCTTTACTTTCGTAGTCGCGAATCATTTTGTTAACAAAATTAGAGAATTTATCAGCGCCTAAGACCATAAAAACATGAAAAATATAAAAACAATCTTTTACCTAAAAATTTGAGGAAGTTGTCAAACAATATTTTTACACAACCAAGAGTTTTCTTCTAAAATTAAAATCGCGATTTTCTGATTATGATATTAAACTTGGACCTATAAAGTGAAGTACCCGGAATATGATTAAGATATCTTTTCTTATCTTTGTTTTCCCTCAACAGAGCTTCTTCCTGGCTTTTTTGGTCAACCTTCGGTCTGGCATTTGTCAATAACTAAATATAAAACAAAATGACACTTGTGACGAAAATGATGATTTTGATAAGAATGATGATGACAGACAATAAAAAGTGAATGAAAGTATACAAATAAGAAAACACATGACTAACTAATGACTACTACTAGTACTACTTCTATGACTACAACAACAACAACAACTACTACTACTACTACTTCTCCTACTGATAATAATAATAAGAAGAACGAAAATAAGAACAAGACAATAATAATAATAATAATAATAATAATAATAATAATAATAATGATAATTATAATAATAATAATAATTATTATTATTATAAAAATAATAATAATAATAATAATAATAATAATAATAATGATAATTATAATAATAATAATAATTATTATTATTATAAAAATAATAATAATTATTATTGTAAAAGTGATAATTATAAAAACAAACATTATAATTATGATAATAATGAAAAAAAAGATAATGCTAACGATTATCAAAATTTAAAGCTATTTTAAGTTCTCAACCGTCTTGAGAGAAAAATACCCGAGGATACATATATCTCCTAGTCACGATTTTCGTGACGTGTTTAAAACGTGTTTTAAAAATGCTAACCTGAAACTCAATTCTGCTTCTTCTTTTATTTAATGGTATATCCGGTCTCTGGAATTCCTGCCAATTACCCGAGAACTCGAATTTAGAGATGGCCGTGTCCGTCAGTAAAAATGCCTCCATCAAGGCGTCATGTAAGATGACGTACTGTTCCTGTTATACATAAAAACAAAACAATGATACCTGACTTTTAGAAATTCAATGATGCCAGATGTGACAGTACAAAATAAGTATAAAACTATTTGACGGGCAATAAATACTTCAACTTAAGAGGTGCAGCTTAAACGAAATAAGAAACACTGGGTTTTCTTATCTGACAAACACATTTTTTCCAATCGAAGCCCCCTTTCCAAAGTTATGACAAAGCCCTCTTTCAATTGGGAGAATAATGAGAGAAGGATGTAGTGGTCGTCAACTTCATACCACAGTTTGTATCATATTCATCCGATTTCCTCGCATCTTCTCTACGAATTTGAAGACATCAATTTTGCCATGCGCTCTTCCATAGTTCACCAATGCATCTAGTGCTATAAATGTGCCGGTACGTCCGATCCCAGCGCTGCAATATTTAGAAGACTGTATAAGAAATTGATTTTCATAGAGCTTTATCAGAATTGTCAATTAAATACTTGTTAATTATGTAGTAAGATTGATGACACCGTTTTGGGTAGAGCTGGCAATTCATTCTCAGACATTGTGAGGTATCCTAATGCCGTTGTTGGTGTGGATGGGCAACGTTAAAGGTAGATGGGGTTTTAAAAAAATCATATTCATGTCAAAACTACAATATTCAATTGACTTAAAGAAATTGTCTTGTAACCATATACATCATCGACGTTTAATTGCGATAAGAATTGTTTTTAAATACAAAATGTAATCTTGAAGTGAAAAGAAAGATTGCAATTAGTTTATGTAAAATAAAACAGAAAATGAAGAGTGTGTGTTTGATTCCAAATTTTAATATATAGGTATCCTGAATGGAATATAGCATTATCAAGTAAAGGGTTATGTACAAAGTTTAGCTTCCAACACGAAAGGAAGAATATTTTAAATAACCTGCAGTGAACAACGACTGGCAGCTTGCGAGGAGTCACACTGTTGAAGACATGATGGAAGATAACGAGATGCATGGGATCAGGTGTCCCATGATCTGGCCACGACGTGAAGTGGAACTGTAGTATGTCACGTGATTCATCATTCTGCAATTGAAGTTTTCCATAAAAAGTAACCTTGTTGAACACAAATCAATACAGATTTCCTAAAATTTAAATCTGGGTTCTTCATACAGGCTACGGCATTTCAGTCAAATTTGTACATTTGTAATTAAGAATAATTATTTTCAATGTAACAGCTGCAGATCAAACGGCAATGATTCTTTTGGAACTTTTTTGATTGATTGGAGGGGTGGGGACGCAGAAATGGAATTCAATTTTTTTAGTGAAGCTGTGTCTTAGAAAACAAATTTCGATAAATAGTAAACTCCACATCGTTCGAATCAAACCCATTACAGACTTGCTCGAAGTGAAGCAATTGAAGCGCTTACGCCTGTAAATTCACTGACAAAATAAAACTGAAAGTCTAAGCAATGAGAATTATAATAGAAAATGACTATGAATAAAACACTTACCGCCTTGTCCGTTATTGTCAGCGATCTTATAGTAAATGCACCGTATGTTTTCACAGTTCTAAGTTGGATTATATGCTTTTCAAGATTTAACATCTTCTGTGGTTTGTCAGGCCAGTACTGGAAGCATTTTGTCTACAACAAGACGGAAATCACCAATCATGAGTATTGGTTCATTTAATTTTCTTCCCTAGAAAATGACTTGTACAATGCAGTTTTTTCGGATAGGGCTGATTTTATTTCAATGAAGTATGTTAACTGCTGCAGGCTTTAAAGTCAGCAAGACCGTTTAAGGCGTCAACCGAACTCATTCTGTGACATAGATTTTGTTATTGCACCACATAAGCTTAAACTGCCAAATGCTTCGGAGACGAACAATTGCTTCCAATACTAATGCCTTCGATTGATTGGAATTATAGCGTGAACGCTCTGACTACTTTGCCAACAGTGGTGCATATGTAATTACATTTCAAATGGAGTTATTTAGTATTATAAGTGACTCAAAGGGTGCTGCTTGTGGATTTGGAGAGCCCGCGTTTTTATTAGAATTACTGTTATCAAATTTTCAGATTTATGTTTGAAGATTTGTAGACCTCCACCGATCCAATAAAATTGAATAATGTAGATGGCTTTAAATATAGTTCAGAGTTCTTCAAATTATGTTTTTCTTTGGACGAGAAAACACTCAAATAAATCTCGTTTGTCCTTACCTGTCAAACATGACAAATGTACCCTGTCGCCTCCGTAGCATTAGCCAGAATGATTATAACATACCCTTGTAACGTTAACAAGACAGGTAGGCATGACTATAATCTGAGATAAAGTATGACAAAGATTGTTCAGTATTTTCTACACACTGGTATAAAACTACATATACCCTTTAAATCTCTACAAGGATTAATCGTCATGGCTATAATCGAACATCAAATCATGACACATGCCGTTGTACGTTCCACCTGATTATTCAGTCAGCATGACTATAATTTGACATATGAAAATGACATGTACCTTTGTGATTTCAATAAGATTAGTCAACATGACTATCATCTCTGCTTCTGTTTCCCAGATCATCCTCCAGAAATCATCTAGTGTAGTCCTCTTCGGACCTTTTGTAAAACAGATATAAAGGAACTTTGTTTGGTCATAAGAACAAAGACTGTGTTCTTTGTTAAAATGCATGGAATATATTTATACTCAACCACATTATACGATTTTATCAAACTGATGATTGATTTGGAGTGATGATCACCGCAATGATATTATTTTAGATGTACTCTGCTTTGATTTCGATTTAAAATTTTGGACACTGGAAACGAATGTTTTCTGTCCTTAATACCACAAAACAACCAAAAGAAAATAAATAAAGGCAAAATACTCTTCCATTTTCCAATTATATAGGTCGCTTCCATTATACGAAATTAATATAAATTTATTCTTGTTTTGAAAAATACTGATGCGGATCGCAGATAGGAAAAAAAATGGAGAGGAGAGTACCCGTGGTTTCGTCTCTCGCAATGGTCTTCGGACTAGCATGCCATGGCTTTGGATTTAATAGAAATTAAGTTCAAAAGTAAGAATGTCAAAGTTTAGGATTTCCCGCCACTAAATGTGTATAAATGTCAAGGATAGGCAAACCGTTGACGTCATTCGCCACCTTTCGGTAATGTCTTCAAATAAATGAAAACCCTTACTACAGTAAAGTCTATGAAAACTTTAAAACTGAAGGAGAAAAGTCATGTTAGAACATTCATGAATACCTTGTGTTGCGATGTAGGCATTCGGCGTTTCGACGCCCTGCAAAAATCAAATAAATTGCAATTTAACATAAAGAAAGAAAAATTAACGAAGAACGTAAAAACCGTAAATGCAGAAATATCTTAGTAAAATCTTCATCCATTGAGTGTTTAGCGGGCTACATATCCCAAAACACATGATGTATATGACTGTGTCAAATTTATTACCTCTCACTTGCTATTTATGGTTTTTTTGTAAAAATATTTAATATTTGTCTTCTGAACATTAAGTGATATCAAGCAATAATGATAAATTACACCTAAAAAACCATAAAAATTATATCGAGTTTGACTTTCTGACTATGTTCATAAGAGTGTTAACTTCAGTTGTGGTTGTAGAATCCTAAGACTACAAGCCATCCATTCTTTTTATATCCAAACTGTTGATATTAAGAATAGTGCATAATGACAAGCGTCAAAATGGATTAAACAATTTAAAAAGAAAAACAATTGAAAAGATCCAACTTACCCCTATGAAGTTGGCATTGATGTATGTCGAATTAGGGTCGCCATCAATTTCACTCAGGCTCACTAGAGAATGGTCGTCTGCAATATGTAGATAATACAATTTGAGAATGTATATTTGGTATATTTGACATCATATATTATCTAAACTTATATTACAACTTGAGATATTATCTGCATTGTACACTTAGATATACGTGCATTCCAATATGCCATTTAGACTGTAATTATTGGTGTTTAATTGCCAAAAAATATCGGAAACTTGTGAAAATGATGAATTGATATTTTGTTGTGATTATTGTACAGTAAAATATGGTCATGGGGGATATAATAAAATTCTGATTCCTAGACCTGATCTCGCTCCCCACGCTCCAAATACCATGCTTTAAGACATTTAAAAAAAAAAAAAACGGTATTTTCTAATTTCACAGTATCTAGTATCCAAGAGCGTTTGCAATCCAATTTTTTTGAATCGAGGAAATGTGACATTGCCCATTCACACCACTGTTTACAACAAATCGACTGATTGATCGGAAATGTTCTTTTTCCTGACTGGTTAAAATTTCCGCTGGGTAATTGCCGAAAATGCCAGACACAAACAGACGAAGATCGAATCCGCGCAGTGCCACTCCGTGGTTGGCTGTCCCTGTCTTTCGGATGAGACAGTAAAGACCGAGGTCCCGTGTCACAGTGGGTGTTGGCACGTTAAAGAACCCTCCGTGCTCTACGGCCAACAGTGCCGAGCATAGGCTAATTTTGTCGTCCTTCACCGGCACACGGTGACGTCTCCATATGAGTGAAATATTCTTGAGTGGGACGTTAAACAACTATACAACAACAAGAGCAACAACAACAACAACAACAACAATAACGATCATATTTTTACTTACATGGAAAAATACCGATGAAACGATTGTTGTTTTTATTTTCGGGAATTTTTCCTAACTCGTGCGGGTGATGGAGTCCAGTCGGAAGTCCCTGCGCAAATAAATGATATATTATATATCATAGACATACATACATACATACATGCTGAAAACGACAAAAAAAAAGAGAAGAAAATCAAGAAAATCCTTTTCATTTCCTGAAAATATAATATATATCAAATAATCTATTATGTAGTATTTATTATCAAATGGAGGAATATATCAATTCCGATTAAAAAGTTTCTCTGTCTATTTTTCTAAAAATAAAAAAGGAAAAAGAGAGGTATCGTGCTTCTTTTCTAAAGACATATTTAATGTCAAATCTGGGAAAATGGGGAAATTCTTGGAGAGGAAATTATGGCTTTTCTTCTTGTTAGATTCATTTCATTCTGAAACAATGTAATACCCATGCTTAACGCAAAAATATCTATAGATATCCGGCTTAAAACGGCCCCTTATACTAGTATGTCGCATTGATATTTATTCTTTGTTTCATTGATATTCAAAATTTCAGGTACAACTCGCCTCGAATTCCTTTTGGAACACATTTCCCGACTGTTTGTCATTTATCACAGCCTTCAGGTCGGTTATTGATATTTCTCTAGGGAGATGTAGCATGTTCGAATAAACCGTCTCGGAAGTTGGAACTTCCGTAACAACCAGGTCTGAGGAGAATGCTTGATTATTGTGCCCTCTTTGTTTCGATTCTTCAAGAGTTGATGTATCTTCTTGGTCTTTCTCTTCTTCAGAGTTGTGATGCTCAATATCTGTAAATGATAAATTTAGAACCGTTGGTTTTTTCTTACCCTAGTACTTGTATAAAACCAGACAACTTTGTAATTTATCTGAGAATGACATACGATTTATATAATTCATTTTCAGGTGGCGACTATGTGTACTTCTGCATGTTAATTGATTGATATCAACTGTCATTAGAAAAAAATTGTCAACTAGGTAAAATTTATATTTGAATGCTATAAAATCATTATTACATACTTGAATATTCATGAATCTCTAAGAGGTTTCCCATTGGTCGAGGGCTGGTCACGTGCAGTTTAATAAATCATCATTTTGCGACGCTTTTAGTTGATTTTGAATAGTCAATTAAATAAGGATTTACTGATCTGAATACCAGCATTTTGGCTTAAAATATCAGGTAAAAGTAGAAAGCAATACTGTAAACAATATCTAAATTGTCATATGAAATAAATTTCAAAGTGTGTAGATTGTTTTTCCTCTACCGGTCAGTAAAAGTTTGCAATAAAAGAAATTGAGGAATTGCTCTGTCTGTCAAACTTTTAAGTAATTATCACTTTGTCAGTCATGTTTATGCTTTTTGTCGAACACTATTTTTGTTGTGAATATTCAATGTAATAAAACGTTTATTGCACAGATGATTCGGTCAATATGATGATTTATGGAGTGATAAAAC